>VMBQ01016375.1:0-11156 GCA_007657795.1 Dreissena rostriformis | reverse complement strand
AGAAAAGTGATACAAATTAACGGTCAACGCCCTTCGGGCTTCTGCCCGTAATATAGTGATAAAAATATGTTACATTAACACAAAATAGGCAAGAAATAGTATGCATTGAAGACGAATTTCATAAAATACAGCAAAGACAAGTTAGCGCTGGTTAAAGCAAATTTCGACACTTTTACTCGTATTTGTTAGAAAACAAAATCGTGTCTTTATGTCGTATGAACGAATCTGCACTAAAACTTAATTTAGATTCACATTGTACATGCATGATATACATTCTGGAGAATTCGGCTGTACAGCCTTTTTCGATTTCAGATTTAAATATCTGGCTTATTCCGAATTTTTCGACACATGTTCTTCTTACCTTTTATTTTAATTTATATTGTAATATATGTATAATAAGTTTTTACACATTTTATATAAATTCATAAATATTTGACAAAATCGTGCATACTCTCTTAAAAAAAAATGAAAACGTTTAATCATTGCTGCTTAATCTTGATATCACTATATCGCAGTGTGTATTTCCAAAAGTGTGGCATTTGTATATGCATTTTTCGACTGCGTATGACTCGTACGAGAAGATGTTTTGTGGAAAATACTTTTCTATCGAGTGCATTATGATTTCTCTCATATGACCATCGCTAAGGTTAAACTTGTTATATAGTTTATGTACGGCGGTGGGGGATAGTGCGGGATAATGAAGATGAACCTTTCCAGAGCAGCATTGGGTCCTTTATGCCCGTTGTGAAAACCTAGTACACAATACCTCGTATAACGTCTGTTGCAGAAGACGAGATAGTGTGTAAGTGCTGAGAGGGGGGTCGAACCTGCGACCCCAGAGTTATGGCACCAGTGGGTAAACACTAGATCACGTATCCGATCAGGACTGTTTGACGCCCTAAGGGTCACGTACGTGGTTATCTCATTTTCTTTTGCATATTTGCTCTTGTTTTGGACTGAGCGTGGGGAACTTTTTGTTTTAAACCTATATAAGCCTCTTGGACGCACCTGGGCGTTTCCTATAATTCCAACAGGTTCAGCAGTAACCCAACTACTGATTAACATGTCTTCAATGCATACTGCTCATTTGGTAATAAATCACCGCTTACCTCGATAAAAGCACTAGCATATGCGTAATTTCACCGTACTTTATGTACAGACCAGCCTTCAAAGAATTCTCAGATTTACAAAGGACGTCATAACATTGGACAAAGGACATCTGTTTAAGAAAAAAGAGATTTGTGTTGTATGAACGTCTCTTGTACGTGCTCCTCATCCAGTCAAAACGTCATTGACGTCTCGCGAGTTTAGCAGTATGGTGTCTTTTTTAAATAAAGATTCATTATAATATGATACGTTCTTAAAAAACAAATTTGGCTAGCAACCTGATATGTGCTCCATTTTGTAAGTGTGTGTTTGTATACTTACATAGAGCTAAATTTGCAGTGTCGACTACATGATCGGCAATAACGAAAGTCTTCAAGTCAAACGCAAGTCGTTCTGTTTCAATTCTATGTTTGATGGTAAGTAAACAGGTAATGGACAGGTTACAGGTTATGAATTATCTTTGTCCATGGTACAACCAAGTTGGCTTCATGTCCAACTGGACAGAGAGAAAATACCATGTGTACAGTGAACATGGATTAAGGATATTTTCTATTTACACCAATAGAATAACACAACACAATTCTGTACAAAACATATTTTTTATCAAAGGTCTGTTTAAATGAAGCAACGATATATATATACATGTAGATATTTAACAATAAAACAACAACAACAATAAATTAATACAATGTAAAATTACAACCCAAATATGAACATGACATCTTATATGTATACAACTGTATTGCAAACACTAAGGAATGTTAAAAGGGGACCATTTTTAATTTTCCAGCAATGGCATAACATTTAGTAACTAAAGACAAAAGCAATTAATCGAAGCAAACTATGTGAATTTCACAAAGTTATTGTAGCACATGAATGCAAAACAATTCCGAAATAAGGACACTATGTCTACATCTGTAATAAGGAGGTTTCTTGTAGCACATTGGTTAGGCAATCCGCATTACCGTTCCACGAATATGAATCGTGTGATAATTGTTATATGGGTAGTAAGGCAAATCGCCTTAACCGTGTATTGCAGTCGCTACAAAAAAATGAATGTTAGATGATTTTGATTCACAGGAAGACATGTTCACAATGGAATGACTATACACATACAATACACATCATCAATAGCCATTAACAATGAGTCGCGAGCATACTCGACCATGGCCTTTTCAAAGGCGGTGCAAGATTGCCCTCGAGTTCCTAATGAGGAAATTTCCCAAAAACAGATTATTGTAGCCAGTTTTGGCATGCGTAAGTTGTGTTCATTATAATTAACCTTCGCTGATATGCATAGCCCAAAAGAAAAAGGTGTGCATCAAATTCAATATTCTGCAGTGGTTTCTTCCCATGTCGAAAACCAAACATTTGAATTGAGCTCCTCTCGGAACCAATCAAACCTCTGCGCAGAAGTTGCCTTTAATGACGTCCCACAGTTTATAATAATCCACTTGCGCAGTTGCGATGTGCCAACTAGTTAAGCATTAGCAAATTTTCAGACTTGCAGTCTTGTCGAATCGAAGACCAATATACAACAGTCTACGGCACTCAAACATATACGACACTTCAACCTGTTGTTTGATGTACAGTAATCTTGCAAAATGGAATGTATCATTTAAGTATCAATTGAGATTTCACAAACAAATAATTAAGAACTAGACACAAAAGCGCTGATTCCACAAAAAAGCGATTATGTATTATTTATAACACAACAGATATGTCTGGATTTGCACATTGATTTGACGAGTGAATTGTATTGTTTAAATAATTACAGAGAAGTATGAATGCCGAAACTGGTTAAATCAAGACGAGATTACATTTTTGAAAGCACGCTTTTCAGAACTCAAAACTGAAACGATGAATCAATCAACAAAATATGATGTTTTCTTTGATATCACACAAATTAGTAATCGGAACAAAAGCCCGGGTTAGCACTGATTGTATCAACAAAAGATGCGTTGCTCATATCACAGTTTAAGGGTGGGGATAGTTGCCCTCTCAAATTGAATTCGTTCAGCAGTCGTGACGAAAAGAGTAAAAAGAAGAGCGAAGTAAACTCCGCCTCCTTCTCGATGCCACGCCCCTATCTGCTACGCCCCGCCCCTATCTGTTATGCCCCGCCTCCAAGCCCCGCCACTCTAGTCCATAAGACAGCAGCAGCAGAGGCAAGCCAGGAGACCTATCAGGAGACACTCGTTGTCGCGGTTCTTGTCGCGGGAATGCTGCGGCTGCTGGACCCTGCAGGGACATATACACACTAATTAGGTGGTATGTCAAGGACAAACAAACAACAACGGTGCAAAGGGCGTAGGATCACATATGTTGATATGAGCCTCGCTCTGGGGAAAGGTGGTGTAATACAAGTGCGTAAAGTGTCGTCCCAAATTAGCCTGTGCCAGAAGGCTAATAAGGGATGCCACTTTCCACTTCACCCTTAACTGGATTTTCGCTAAGAAGAGACCACCTTCAAACAAAAAAAATACAATAAAATCAATTTGAAAAAGTGCCTTTTATGGGAACTTTTATTTTAAAAAAGGAAACAAGTTCCCTGTACTTACACTTGAGTTTGAGAAATAACTACAGGCTGTCCATAGCTGTACGGGTAGCCCGGTTGCTGTGGGTATTGTCCGTACCCCTGGGGCTGGTTGCTGTAGGGGTGGGGGTAGTTGCCCTGTGGGGGCGGGTATCCGCCCTGGGGCGGGGGATAGACCGGCTGTCCCCCGGGGTTGTATCCCGACTGTCCCCCCGGGTTGTACTGGTTGTATCCCGCCGAGTATGGGGGTGGGGCGTCAGGATATTGAGGGGCTGTTGCTTGGGACATGTCGTCTGCTGAAAGGCAGAAAATAACGTGTTATACATTGGTACCAAGATGAGAAACAGGAAATATCGTGGTTATTACTGGGGGCAAGTGAATAAGAATACATATGGATCAAAATGAGTAAAATCATATTAATGTAAATAAACAAGGATACATAACATTGAAACGTTTTTATTCCTAGGATGGTGTTTACTACATGTATCATATATTTTATATATTCCATTTAATGTTGGAAGGATTTTGTATTAAGAATGCCAGTAAAATGGCAATGAAAGTTCGTTTACCCTTCAGGTAAATGAATTTATAGAAGAAAACTCAAAGTGTTTTGTAAACATTTGCTTTACATGCCCACCAGCCTTTACACTGCTAATACATATACGTAGCGGACTACTTTTTTGGCCTTTCATTTAAGGCTAAAGGTCAATGCAGTTAACACATGTAGACGATTTAACTAGTTAAAATGTATATACATCCATATGCATTTGTTCTTAAATTTCAATAGCCGCAAGTTATTAATCAAATGCATCGTTTCTGTTGATTTTTAAACTGAATGCAAAACAAATTGGCCAAACTGCGTGCGCTTGTCTGCTGATATTAACGTCACTGGATTGCATCATTTATACAGGTCAAGGACACGAGTGTCTGGACATATTGAAACGCAGTTGCATTAAAATATCGAGTATTTGTGTGTGCAGCAGGGCAACAGATAAGGTTCGTTTTATCGTTTTTAAGATTTGTATTTGACAGAAAACTAATTGAAATTAAAAATCAATCGTACAGAAAACGATTTTGAAAAAGGAAAACGAATTGAAATCGATTCTTCGTCGTTTTAGTTGTTCCGTTTTCCGCCGTACCGCGTTTAATTATAATTAGTGTATTGTAACCCTTAGTGCGGCCGTAAAATTTTCAGTTAGTTCATATGGACACCGTTTTGGGCCGGTGTCAATATAACAAGTTACTTCCGACGAAATAAGTTCGGGAAAAGGTTCTCTGTTAAACGCGGTCGGGTTAGGAAACTTTCATAAACGGCGTGCATATTTTACAATTCGTTACGAGACCCAAACCATCGGGAAAAGACATTGTAAAGAGTACACTATCACATTTAATAGCGCAGGTGGTGACAGATTCTGAAATATTCGGCTTAAAACACCGCTGCGAGTTCGTGTCTCAAAAACTAACAACATCGTGATTTCTGGTTTGTAATTGTCATTGATGGAGAGAGTTTGGCAATGTGAGTTTGATCTGAGACTGAAAGGCAGGAGTGTTGAAACTGGTTTAAACAAAATGACTCCATCATCCATTTGTCAATATACAACGAGTACTAATATTTACAAACAACCATTGCCACTGTGAATTTATAATGACTTAATTGAAATAAGAATTGTTGAGTCTTATCAATATCCAAAAATGAAGCGCTAATCTGATCCAGAAATATATTTACGTTTTGATCAAATTGTAAAAAAAAAACTAATCGACAAAAAGTTTTGAGGGGAAAAAAAACTAATTGTTACAACAAGCTTACAATGAAAACTAATTGACCCAAAATCTTATCTGTTGCCCTGGTTGAGGATGGATTATTATAATAAAATATGAATAAATGTGTAGTAATGAATGGCAAGAATGAACCCGGTGATATTGCATTTTAGATTTATGTAATAATGAAGAATGTACTCGAGTAACGCGATGTTTTAAATTAAGTGTTTTCGTTGAACAATTTGCGGATTCAGAACAGGGTCAGTGACTTAAAACAGTGGTAAATCTTCTCACGTATAATGTTGTGAATTTTATTTTACTTTCCGACGGAAATTGACGTACAATCGTTAAAGTAATTTCTTTGTCGTTCCTTTGTTAGTTGATCAAAGAATGTCCATCCACACAAAAATTTCCTGCTTACATCAACTGTTCTAAAGTGGGGAAAAACGCATGGCGATGAACACATTTATCGTGTATGTCGCGTGCAGATTTCTAACTCATCATGGAAGCAAACGAAACAATTAACTAGGGGAACGTAAACATGGTGATTGTAATCCATAAAAAATACTTTGGAGGTGAGAAGAGCATTGGCCAGATAAGGTTTGATCATATCTGCCAATTAGTAAAATGTGTAAAAAGAAGAGATGACGAACAGTTGTGTATAGACTTAAATGAACAACAACGACTGGGATAAATGCTACATCATGTTTGAGATGTTTCACATTGTGTAAGTTGAAAATGGCAGCAATCTTTGTTTTCGGTCTTTAGCTTTGGTGAAACAATAATTAAAGTTTTAACAAAACCTTCTGTGTTCTACATAAAAAAAATTGCCGTCAGTCTTTCGTGGAAATCCTAACAATGATTCTTTTAAAATGACATCCCTTCAATTATTTTGTTACCGAAACATAGTCAACAATTCTTCAAACAGCTAACTTCCTAGAGCGGCTTACTAGTGTTCCGGCGTCTGTGGGTCGAGTCCCACACCGGGCGAACTTTTCCTCGCAGATTTATTCACTTGAGGACTTTTCTAACGAACCACTTTTCAAACTTGAATATCTCAGCTATGCGTAAAGATTTTGATTTAAAAATAGCATTTGATCGTTTGACTGCATTCTGTGCTCGCTTACGAGAAAAATTAACCAACTATGACGATCAGACGCTTTAGCAAATGGGGTAGGTATACTTTCATCTTTTTGCAAGTGGAAAGGGTGAAACGCGATATAATTCTTATTGTATTTCAATTTCATCATTCCAGGTGGGTTCTTACACCACAAAAAAAACAACAAAAAAACAAACAATATGGCTCAAATGAATATTAAGGAACGCAACCGCGCAATTTTCATTTTGAAGAAAACCTATCCCGCGTACTAAAGCGTCCGATCGTCACGGATGAATGATTGTATCGTGAGCTTGCACATAATGTAGTCAAATGATCACAAGCACAATTGTAAAATCTGTGTACTCATAACTGAGATATAAGAGTTTGACAAGTGTTGCGTTAGAAAAGTTTCCACGTGTATTATGAGTACTTACCTAATGTAGTCTGAACGTGAATGGCGTAAGGGGGTGGGGGTTCGCCCGTGGGTAAAAGAGAGCGCGTGCGATCTGAAACCACATATGTAATTTATCAGAGGGACTAGTTCACAGTTTGGCGAAATAACTTTTTTAAAAGCAAATATAATAGATTTAACAATAAATTTCTTTTAAACAGGTATTCTGTGTTTATAATGACAACGACAATTGCAAAAGGACAACAATAAATCATTTGTTATATTAAAATTAGATAATACTTAGCTTGTATTACTTGTTTACCTTATATCAGCCGCTGGACAATGTGTGTGTATTAGTCATATGAAATTGATACTTCAGTATAAACTAATCTAAATATATTTACCTAAAAGTATAACAGTGTATTATATTGATATAAATACAAAATAATTACAGAATAGTATTTATGTTTACATTAACATTTTGAACAAGGTAAAATTGATTAATCTTTTTTCAGATATAGTTATCAAATACTGAAGTATATTTATAAGTAAAGTACATTTATTTGTAAAAACCAAGAAAATAATAAGGGAATAAAATGTTATGTTAACCTTAGCGATTTGAACCAGGTAAAATTGATTAATCTCTTTTAGATATAGCTATAAAATTAATACTTAAGTATAATAATACGTATAGTACATGCATATTTATTTGTAAATATAAACAAATAATTAAAGAATAGTATGCTATGTTTACCTTAACACTTTGAAACAGGTAAAATCGATTTAATCTAAGATATAGTAATCCATTATATAGTATAAATCCAACACTTAAGTATATTTATACGTACAGGTAATGGGGAAGTATTTCGAGACGTTCCCACTTTGGCGATCGATCGATACCCGTTTAAATCGCTGTTAAAGTGTAAACGATTTACAATACCCTCAAAAAACGGACAAAGACAACTCCTAGCTAAAACCTTAAAGCGATATTATCGAAATTAAAAACCGCGAACAGTTATCATATGCCAATATTGAGCACATGCTGTATACCAATAAAAACACTAACCTGAACCAAATATGTGGAGTTTGAACTTTCTTGAATTAAATCCATATAAGTACACACAGTTTACAAATCTGTTTGGCTTTCCCAATGTCGCTATTTATGTACACAAACGATAAAACAGGACGCGTCGATGAACTCGGATATATTAAATACTAAGCTTTATTTGATGAATATCCCAGGCTATTTATGACATATTTGCAGATCTATAAAATTATATCTCCTTCGCAAATCAGCGAAAAACAAGCTTTGAGATTTCCGTCCTTCTGTTCGCCTAAATGCGTGTCCGCTTTTAATAGGCAATATTATACTTCAATACATGCATTTATAAAATTCCCTAGTTCTTAATTTAAGATCAACAAAACTAGCCCAGATTCTAACTGTTGGCTGTTCGTCAAAAGTAGCCTACAATGTAACGCTTTCTAATGTAAACAGATTAAGGTCGTATGGAGTAGTTATGACGTACTTAGGACATGTGATTATGAGATAACAGTTCCGCACGAAGGCTTCAAAGGCATCCGGTTTCAAAATGAATTAGTATGACAAATGCACGTGAAATTAGATCTATGAAGTATTTACACAAGTATTTACATCTATAGTTATATATATAAATCTACGCGTATGTGTGTTTTGTAATTATCCCCACACTTTTTTGAAAAAAAGGTGGGGAAATTGTGGTGATCTCCGCCGTCCGTCCGTCTGTCCGTCCGTCTGTCCGTCCGTCTGTCTGTCCGTCCGTCNGGCATCGAGACACGCACAGGGCGAAAGTGGTCAGCAAGCCAGGCAGTCGCCCAGGCAGAAAGCAGGCTACGACACAAAGACATCGTAGGAACCACAGCGGTAGGAAGACAAGGCCTTGGCAGTACTAAACCACAACGCTGGAGCACAGCCGGTAAGAAAGAAAGAAGCCAAATGGTCCAGCATGAGATCAGGCTTTCAGAAGAGGAAGACAGGCGCGCCAGAGCAGTCGGGATGGGAGGACAGTGTGCATGGACTCAATGGCAGACCACAGAAAGACACCTAACATGGGCAGACATTTGGCACTACGAACCACTACGACTCAAATTCCTACTGAGATCCGTATATGATCTGCTGCCATCTCCAGTCAATCTACACAGATGGGGGTTAGTGGAAGACCCAAAGTGCCAGCTGTGCGACAAACCAGGAACCATGCAGCACACCCTCTCATCTTGCCAGACAGCGCTAACACAAGGCCGCTACAGATGGAGGCACGACAGGGTCCTCAAGGAGCTAGCAGACATACTAGAGCGGGAGAGAAGGAAGACAAGACCAACCAACAAGAAGGTATCACCAGCAATCAAATTCGTCAAGGAAGGACAAACTGCCAAGAAGGCAAGAACTGCAGCAACAGCTATCCTTGATGAATCAGAACGTTGGGAGATGAAGGTCGACCTAGGAAAACAGCTGGTATTTCCAGACATAGTCCACACCACACAGAGACCAGACATAGTTATATGGTCTCCAAAGGACAAGAAACTGGTGATGATAGAACTCACTGTACCCTGGGAGACTAGGTGTGATGAGGCCTATGAGCGGAAGATGGGAAAGTACACTGAGCTACAAGAACAGTGTAGACAGCGTGGTTGGAGTGCCTGGCTGTTCCCCGTGGAAATAGGGTGCAGAGGATTCCCTGCCCAATCTGTATGGAGAATGCTTAGCAACCTTGGGATCAAGGGCGGTGACAGGAAGAGGGCTGTAGGCAGACTTGGACAAGCTGCAGAAAGAGCATCCAACTGGCTGTGGATGATGAGAGAGGAGAAGAGCTGGACGCTAAACCACTGACCCGTAGTGTTTGGCCAACACTGCGGATCCGCTGCCCGGAGAGTGTCCTGGGATTAAAGGATAGAAACACTTGTTGATGGGCAGTTCCCAGCTGATGAGTCAGTGGTTTGTGCAGTAGCATCTGTATTCTACACATTCCATTTTAATTTCCCGCAACGATATCTGTCGTAATAAATATACTTTGTCACTAACAAATCCGGGGCATTCAAAATTAGTATTGTTGAGTACTTCACAAAATCTGAAGAATTACACAAGTCTACCCCAAAAAAAATCGAATGTTCTGAGAAAACTGGGCATAATGCTTGTGCGTAAAGTGTCGTCCCAGATCAGCCTGTGCAGTCCGCACAGGCTAATCAGGGACGACAATTTCCGCTTTTATGGAATTTTTCGTTTAAATGATGTCTCTTCTTAGCGAAAATCCAGTTTAGGCGGAAAGTGTCGTCCCGGATTAGCATGTGCGGACTGCACATGCATTATGCCCAGTTTTCGCAGAACACGACTCATATGTGCAAGTTCGGTCGGCCAGGACAGTTTTTTCACGTTATTAAACGACCTGTACAGTGTTGTCATGTTTAATTAAACCATTGCGAATGACATATTTTTACACTCGCGTGTATACGACAATACTACTTATTCGTAATATGATGCCTTACGTTATTTTACGCTTTCTTTGTGTATATAAACTTTCTATGTTTGGTTAATTTCCGAATATGATTTAAGCGAGCCCGTAAAATAGTATAGAGCCTTAGCCTTCGGGTTAGGTCCGTTCAAAGTTTTCGGGTTCACTTGAAGGTCACTATAATGCAATGAGGTTGAGCGGACATTTTGACATAGTGGTAGGGATTAAAGGGACTTGTTCACAGTTTTGTAAAATGACGGTTTTCAAAATAATTGGCATAGATTCAAAAAAGAATGTATACATTACGTTTAAACAAGCATAATTACACTCCTGACTGATAAAAATCTTTAAAATATTGATTCAATAATAGATAATCATCATTCGATATTGGTACGAGAATTTCAAGCGTTTAGAACGCCTTTCCTCGATAAATAGGAAAATACGTTGCGTATTAAGATAGCGTTTATGTTCCGCGTATAAATTCCCGGCGTGGCGAAGTGTAAGGGTGAAAACATTTGCTTCCAGAAGTCCCGGGGTCGAATCCCTGGGAAGGCAATATGAACCATTTTCTTACTTTTAATTAATTTTCTTTAATAAGTTACGACAATTGAAAAACATTTGAGATTTGTTAGTAAACATGTTCCATTACATTTGTCAAAAAATAGGAACATCTGTGAACAAGTCCCTTTAAATTAGCTATATAACGTATCTCAATGCAATATATACAACATATTGGTTAACCATGCAAGGGTTGGCATAAAACCCGGGTTTTATAGTATTGAC
>VMBQ01016374.1:0-11145 GCA_007657795.1 Dreissena rostriformis | reverse complement strand
TTCTGTTAGTGTTTTAATAATATACAATGAGAATGTCTGCATCGTTTTTTAAAATAAAGTGGTTAAGATTTCAAGCGAGTTTAGTACGACCTGAAATAAAAAAAATATTGTACAATTTATTGCAAAACTAAATGAGCATAAACAATCAATTGGTACATATGTGATTGTTTTCAATGTGTTGTTATACATACATGTTTGTACTTTGACTTAATACATTTCTTTCAATAAGTTAGGTGCAGTTTATATCGTTGATGATTTTTTATGTGTTGAAGTCATGTTTACAAATAGACCAATAGTTGTCACAAATGTTTATTTAACACTTAGACATAAATAATGTGTCACAAAACATGTTTACAGAATAGTGACGCTTTTGATGAATGGTAGATGTTGAAATGATTAAAATGGTTATGCAATTAGACTATGCTATTAGATGTTATATTGTTTTAAAATAAAAGAAGCAACTCAATGAAACTTTGCAAAAATCTTATCGACATATTACCAAACCAAACTACCACCACAATATTGGTACAATTGGCAAAATACTAACGTTTTTTGGTAACTTTAAATATTTTTATAGCATACCCTCTACTGTACAGAAGGCATACAGAGTTCCGATATTAACTTAGATTAGCATAGCAAAATAAATCAATTAATTTTATCATAGATCATATCAGAATCAAAAACTACATTTTTAGCTCACCTGAGCACAATATGCTCATGGAGAGCTTTTGTGATCGCCTTTTATCCGTCGTGCGTCGTCAACATTTGCCTTGTTAACACTCTAGAAGCCACATTTATTGTCCGATCTTCATTAAACTTGGTCAGAACATTTGTCCCAATAATATCTTTGATGCGTGAAAAAATGGTTCCGGTCTGTTGAGAAATATGGCCGCCATGGGGCGGGGCATTTTTCCTAATATGGCTTTATTAAAACCGTGTAAACACTCTTAAAGTCACATCTATAGTCCAGTCTTCATGAAACTTAGTAAGAACATTTGTTTTAATGATATCTTGTATGAGTTCAAAAATGGTCTGTAAAACAAAAACATTGCCGCCATAAGTCGGGGCAGTTTACCTTATATGGCTCTAGTACAATCTTGTTAACTGTCTAGAAGTCACATTTATGGTCCAATCTTTATTAAACTTGGTCAGAACATTTGTTCTAATGATAGCTCGGCTGAGTTTTAAAATGGTCATGGTTCGTAGAATAATATTGCCGCCAGTGGGCGGGGCATTTTTCCTTATGTGGCTGGTAAAACCTTGTGAACACTCTAGAAGTAACATTTATATAAAACTCTTCAGGAAAAATGGTCAATATATTTGTTCCAATAATATCTGGGCTGAGTTTGAAATTAGTTCCCGTCCGTTGAAAAACGGCCGCCAGGGGGCTGGGCATTTGTCCTTATGTGGCTATAGTTAAGGCTTTTAACTCTCTAGTTAATATTTTGGCCAAGTTCGAAAATGGTTTCAGAAACATCTCAAAAGTTGCTGAGAGCAGTTCAGTTCCTGAGCGACCGTGAGTTCTGGCCCTCTTGTTTTTTATTTGTCATTGTTACTAAACAATAGAAAAACTTGTTAATTTAAACTTGTTGTTTATTAAAATATTGATATTACAGTGATACACGATGAAATAATATATTATCTTGAATATGTAACACTTTAATATGATTCAAATTAAATGATGAAAACATTAAGTCGTTTGAGTCCCTCACAACTAACTCTTTGGCATCTTTGGGAGCTCTCTAGTGGATCAGGACTGACATACATATAGAAGTGATGGAACTTCAGAAACAATATCAGGAGAATAATTATTGTTACCGTTAGATAGTTTTATACTATAAAAGAAATGCATCAAACAAAACATTACTTAATTTATTACAGCTGTGGTCACCGTCTTTGAAAGGTCAGTGCAAAGCAGTGGGATGTTTTAAACGGTTTGAATGCTTTCAAACAAATAATCGTAGAAAAATTAACCAATAAAGGGAGTTACATTTTTCTTACTTAATACATTATATTATTAATATTAAAGGGACTAAGTCAACTAAAAAGTAAACGCTAATCGTGGAAAATGATGTTTTTTTGGTAATAAATTATCCAGTGGTGTTTTCCAAACGATTTTAACATTTTCGTTTGTTTCACGACAACAAGTCTGCTGGCCACGTCATTGTAAGAAGAATTCTTTGGTTCCTTGTTTTTATCACAACAACACTGACATGTCACAGTTTGTCTCTTTATCGGCGATGTTTCTACTTTCGTCTGTTTAGTGTCTGTTAAGTGTTTCTTGACTTGACATTTTACATACGAGGAATGGCCTGGCTGACCCGAACACAGAACTTTCATTAGAACCTAATCCAGCCTTAGCGATTACAATTCACGAAATATCGCTAGTCTCTCCAAATCCAATTGTTGAATCCAGGTTCGCGGGCAAAATATTTGCGTACTTTAACTGGTCGTTTGTCGATGACAATGACAAGCCACCATGTGTTGTTTGATCGTTGACTAACAGATCAATTGCCTGGTGATTATTTGCATTTGTAAGTGAAATCCCTTCAGTCGTGCGTGCAAGTTGAGATGTTTCTGTGGATGTCGGTGGTAACCAATTATGCTTCGAAAAGGTAGCCCAGATTGCGTTTCAACGCAATATGCAGTAACCTTATAGTTTGTCGGCGGAAGTCGGCGGTAGCTCAAATGACGCGACGAAGGATATTGGCGATGAATTACATTGATTTGAAGTAGTCCTTCATGGGTGGTGACCGACGTCGATGGTATTTCAGTGGTAAACCTTGTTTTTGTAATTTCCGTTTAAGCCTATTCGCGTACGAAGCTTTTTACGTTACCTCATTGGTTATGCGATCAACATATACTTATTCGCGCGAATATAACAAACGACAATCATCATCATAATCATGATTTTCATCATCATCGCTATCATTTGTATCAACGTTACCATCATCAACAGTAACAGTAGCGGCAGAACAATCATCGCGATCACCACCAGATGCAGTAACAGTAGAACTATCGCCATCTGCATCTTTACCGTTATTTTCTTCAGACTGCTCTTCCTCCAGTACACCATCCTGTGGCAAAGAATACGTCAGGGCAAACACCACTATAACATCTTTAAATGTTAGACGTGGTCTTTCAACTATGATTTTACCTGCACAGTTTGGTTGTTGAAAAATACTCTCAAAATAATATGGATCAATCTCATTGATTATATATTCGATCGATCTTCGTTTGCAGTGATCAAGGTGCGTCTTGTTTAAGTTCTTCCTTCGGAGTATATGGCACACGGTGTCGCCCCTTTTAGTTCGGATCCTGTGGTCTGATTTGAATTTCTTTAGCAACATGTTTGCAATTTTCACGTCGCCTTTTTCACACGCGACGTGCAACGGTGTTCGGCCATAACTATCTCTGGCATTCACATTAACGGAAGCTGCCAAATTGTATGCAGTTTTGGCGTTTCCTTTGAAGATAGCAGCATGTAATGGTGTATAGCCTTGTTTTTGTGGCATTGATTTATCCGCATAAGGTAATAACAACTTTATCATTTTGTCGCAATTGTTCATTATGGCAAAAAATAACGCAGTTCGACCAAAGAAATCCTTTATATTTGGATCAGCTTTTTCGCGGATGAGCATCTCTATCAAATCGCTGTCTTTTTTCCACACTGCAACGTGAAATAATGACATACCTTTGATGAATGATTTCTTACCGTAAGACTTTATTCGCAACTGATCCTGTTTTCTATCATGCATTAGAAGTACCTCTACCGTTCGAGTGTGACCACTGATTGCAGCTAGGAATATTGGAAAGTGTCCTCGATGATCTTTTACATTGACGTTCGCACCTTTAGCAAGAAGAACCTTCACGAAAGCTACATCGCCTACATCTGCAGCTATATGCAAAGGTGTCCTCATAAACTTTCCACCTTTGATATCAAGGGGTACATCATGTTTCAGTAGTTCCTGCACAATCTCGATGTGTTCGTAAATTACGGCTTTGTGCAAGGCAGTCAACTGTTTGTCATTTCGAACTGATGGGTCAACCCCATGTTCCAGCATACATTTAACGGCGTCAACAAATCCCTTTTTGCTGGCTACAATAATCGGATAATTGCCATTGATAGCATGTCCTTTGTCATTTACATCAACGCCTGGATGCTGAAGTATTGCTTTCAAACAAGACAGATCTGTTCGGTGCATAGCCACATGAATTGTATCCCCCGATATCTTTGCACCCTTTAATAAAAGCAGTTTTATCAATTCTAGATCCCCTGCATGCGCCGCAAGTAACAAAGCGTCAATGTCGTCGTCGTGAATAAAGTTGTGTTCAATCAATGCCCTAGCCAGGACACTCATTTTACTGAGTAGACTATATCCAGGGATACAGATTGTCATCTTCTCCAGTTGGATGCCGTACTCTAAGAAGTGCCCAAACATTTCCATTACAGGACTTCGAAACATTTCTTGCTCAAGGTTATTATCTTTTATCACCTGTACAAATATGCTTACAAATTGCTCATTCAAGAAGAATGGGTGCTTCAGAATTCCAAAATCTACCTTATATTCAGATACCATTGCTACAAGGTCGCCTATTCGTTCAGTGTGTCGTTGTACAATTTCTTCAAAAGTTAAATCTCTATGGTTAATGTTATTGCAGTTTTTACGTAAGATCATATCTGTTACTTTTCTACACAAATGAAGATATTTATCTTTACCGACAACTACACAAAATGTGTCTGTTTTTTCTGCTTCTAAACGAATTCTACCCATAAGGAAATCTCGTGGACACAATTCAATGGTTTCAACAACTTTGTGATTAGGTTGTCCAAGAACAACGCCAACCATATCTCTTATGACATTATGGCTAAATTTATATCCTCCATAGTGATCTATATATATAAGAATTTCTTGCTCGTGACTTCTTAATGATGAACGTATATTCTCCATGAATTTGCGGTTCACATCAATACCAAATATATTTGCTACATTTCGGATGTGCTCAGAAGCGTTTGCAGGATTTCGTACGTCATCTGCTTGTACTCGTCCATTCTGATCTGCCCAAACAATAACAAGAGCTACAAACTTTTGAAACATATCTTCGTCATTGGCATTGTACAGTTGTTCAACATATGCTTTGAAGTGGGCTTCTGGGTTTTCGAAAAATCTTGCTCCTAGTTTCATTAAGTTTTCATCATGAACAAACAAATTTGCACACTGAGGGAAGCCAAAAACAAAATTTTCAGGACGGACAGAGTCATAATTCATCGTTCCTCTGGATTTCAATACACAATCGTCATAATCTATTTTGTCGAACAATTTAACATTTTCTGTGCTTGTTTGTTTAACGCGCAATTCTAGCATTTTTAAAATATCCATTTTCTCTTCATGGGATAATTCATCCGAGGACAGATGAACAATGTTTCCCTCCTGATTTCTGAATATCGAAGTGTTATTAATGTCATCAAGCGCTTCTTCCTTAATATGTTGTCGAGACGTTATAATAACATTCAATCGCTTTTGCCTAGCAGCACGTTCTATTTCTGGCAGATAAGCTTTCCAACCTGAAACGTAATTGTTGTTCAGAGCTCCAGCACCAAAAATATCATCTATAATCACAGTGTCGAAAAGTTTCAGCGACCAATCAACCTTTCTCCAATCGTGGGCATTTGCCAATTTCAAGCAATTATCAGGTTTTGAACTTTTTAAGGCTAGGTACGCCGCCATCGTTGTTTTCCCTTCCCCTGGATGACCAGTTAATATCGTAATATGTCTGTCTTTCAACATCTTGTCTGCTTGGTGCCAGAACTTAGTTTTGACGTAAAATTGCTGATCACGTTGGTATTCTTTTAGGTCCTCTATCGTGATAGCTAAATGCAAAAGATAAGAGAAGAGAACCATTAAAGGAATAGTACAGACTTATAAGGACCACCTCGCATTATAATGATCGAACATTCAGCCCTAATAAGATGATTGGACCGAAACCGATGACTGAGGTCCTTTATCGTTTGAGGGCTGACCAGATTTTACTATAATGGAAGGAGACTCTCAGTGGTATGTACTATTTCTTTTATTGTTTCACACATTTTAACGCGTTTATATTTTTAATAACATGATTATATATCACAGTTCTTTATTAAGTATTTACATGTAAGAAACGTTATCATAATATGCAAGCGAATCAAGAAGACGACATTGAACAAACTAGAAAAATATTTGCGTTTTTAAAATGTGCTTGAATGGTTTCAAACAACTAGGGTTGAACGGGGACCATAAAATTATCGGCCCGCTAAAATGCCTTTTGAAAATTAACCTACAAATGGACACTTGACGATATTATTTACAACGAATAATTGATTTTAAATGCAATCAATACATGATTAATTATATTAATATATTACATATATCACATATTACACGATTGTACTAATTCAAAAATAGTTGACTGATATTTCAAAAAGGTTACATGTACGAACCTCGGAGACTTTTCATTTCGGGTGTAACTATTTCCAAACTTTTCGTCTTAAGGTCACTTATAGTATTCTGGATATCTGTCATACCGCAGCTCATTCCGAGTTCGACCATAGCCTGCAATGCGACATAAAACCTTTTTCAATTTTAAAAACATTTCATTACTTAATACACTTAGCCTCGGGCATTTTCTAATCCAGCACCTCTCTTGTTTGCTACAGACTTGTTCCATCGGTGGTGTATTTGGTGTATGCCGTATGTTTTCAATTAATACTATATATTCTTTTTTTTTTCTTTTTTTTTTGCAACATTTTATTCATCTTAGTACATTTACAAATTCAATATGCAGTCATATATACATTTTGTTGAGATACACACAACACATAGTTTACATGCAACTTATATGAAATTACATATTAATAAAGTAACATACTCTGTATTAAAGGTATAAAGTCGTAAATATGCAAATGATCTAAACTATATAAAAATTGCACATTATAAAGGGTTTGTACAAACAAAATTGAATTGCAAATGAAATACAAACATAGGTTCTTTGTGCTGAAACGGTTCAATTTACTTCACGATCTGGTTCCATGATTACAGTATCAGTAAACATGCTGACTAGTGACCATTCTTTGAAATCATTATCTGTTCTTGTTTTTGCATTTTTATATATTTCGAGAGAATTATTGAGGCTGCTGACTAATCCAAATTCTGAAGGAATCTTTTTTTTTCTCTGGCAATGAAAAATGTATCTTTTAATTTCTAGACATAAAATATTTAAATTATTTTTTTTTGAATTTGTAATTCCCAGAATCATGTCTTGACATGTGAGCTGGATAGGTAAATATTGTCTATTTCTATTAATAAAATGTATAGCAAATCTAATAATTTCTTGAGTATATCTACAGGTCCAGAACAGATGAGTTATATTTTCAATTTCTTCATTACAAAATGTACAAAGATTATCAGTAGCTATATTCATTTTAAACAAAAGTGATTTTGTTCCAATGATTCTATGTATTATTCTGTATTGGAACCATTGAATATAGGTTTCTTTACTAATGTCAAAAACGAGTGAATGTACACTTTTCCAATCAATATGCGAGAATTCAGAGTTCCATTTTGTTTCGCAAGTAGGAATTTCATTATTGTGAATAAGTATTTTATATGTATATTTTTCTTCTTTTGGACTTGTTATTATTTTCCTTACATATGTTGAAATAACAGGTCCTTTTGTTTTACTATCATTGGTGACTTTATTCCCAGTTGTTTTAATATAATTACTAATAACTCTGATTAATCCTTGGTACAATAAAAAATTTACATTGATTCCGATTTCGCTTTCCAAAGATTCTTTCGAGATAAAACAATCCTTGCCAATGAATATATCCCTAACAAAACGAATTCCTCTTTCATACAGACTTTTAACATATACATAAGTATTATCAATTTTAAAATTATCATTATAAAAAATAGGCATATCAAGAATGTCATCATTGCTTGTAATAGGCAACTTTTCAATATACAATATATAGCTGTGTAAAACATCTAGCCAAAACTTATTTGTTAGCTTCATGCATATTTTCTCGGCAAACATTTTACCAGTATTAAACAATTTTTTCATATCAATAAATGAGTTGACAAGTTTATAACAATTTCCATCATCTATGGTGTATCTTTTCAGCCATGACAATTTCATATGCTTTTCATAAAAGTGAACATCTATCATTTGTAATCCTCCTTGGTTATATTGCTTAATAGCTACAGTGCTTTTTATCTTGTTTGGGCCTCTCCATATGAATTCATAAAATAGAGCATTTATTTGTTTCATAATTTCTATTTTTGGGGTAGGCAGAGTAACAAATAGATGTGTGAATAATGGGAGAAGCAGTGACTTCACAATAGTAATTTTTCCTAAAGTTGTAATATTTCTACGGTTCCAATGAGTTATTAATTTCTTCATTTTATTTATTTTGTCTTCAAAAATTTTCATTTCCATTTTATCCAAATCTATGTCATAAACTATCCCAAGAACTTTAAAAGATGTTGCTCCCCATGTAAGTTTGTATTTTGTTTTTATTGCCCTAGTACTGTACTTCATTGAGCCTATCCATATTAAGTTTGTTTTATCAAAGTTGATTTTCAAGCCAGAGTATGTTGAAAAGTCCTGAAGCAAATTTAATGTACTATTTAGAGATGATTCTGATCCATCAAGTAACAAAGATGTGTCGTCAGCGAATTGTGATATTTTGTACTCAATATCTTTTATTGTAATCCCTTTTATTTGCTTGCTTTCTCTGATTTTAATGGCAAGTATTTCGGCGCATATAATAAAAATGTATGCACTTATTGGGTCCCCTTGACGGCAACCTCTCTCTATAGTGAAGGTTTTGGACATGAATCCATTTATTTGTATAGAAGCCATAGTATTATGAAGAAACATGGATATCCATTTTTGGAACGTTGGACCAAAATTAAAAAACTTAAATGTAGTTTCTATAAACTGGAATGACAATGTATCGAACGCTTTTTCAAAATCTATGGTCATTAATAATCCAGGTATTTTATTATCTTCAGCATATTTCATTATATCGTAAAGCAATCTTGTATTTTCGCCTATGAATCGACCTTTAATGAAACCTGTTTGGTCTTTGGAAATTATACTGTCTAGTACTGTTTTAAGTCGGTTTGCAATGGACCCAGAAGCTAATTTATAAATTACATTTAATAAGGTTAATGGTCTTAGGTTTTTTAAGTAACATCGAGGTTTGTTGTCTTTTGGGATGCAAGTTATTATACCATGTTTTTGTGTTATGGACATTTTATTTGTTTTAAAGGCATAATTTATACTTCTTACTATAAAAGGCCCTATTTTGTTCCAAAAAACTTTGAAAAACTCTGCAGTGAAGCCATCAGAGCCCGGACTCTTGTCATTTTTCATATTTTTAAGTGTTACTGAGACTTCATGTAGGGTCAGTAGTCCTTCTAAGGATTCAGATTGGATGTTACTTAGTTTTGGCACTTTTGCATTTGCTAAATCATTATCAATGTCGAATGCAAATTCATTTTCATTTCTTTTGTATAAGGTTTTGTAAAATGTACTTGCTTCATTTAAAATGTCTTTTTGCTCAGTAAGCTTGACCCCATTATCATTTTCAATGTAAGGTATAGACTTATCTGTAAAATGTTTAGATTCAAGAGTGCAAAAATATTTTGAAGGCTTTTCACCCTCTTCGAGCCACTTAGCTCTCGAACGTACTAATGAACCTTTCAGTTTAATTTCTCTTAATTGTTCTAGTTCATTTTGTAATTCTTGTAATTTGTGAGTATCATTCTCGTTTAGATTTTTTTCAAGTTTTTCTATTTTACTGGTTAATTCTGCTTCATGTTTTTTGTTCAGCTTTGTTTTGAATGATGAGTATGATATTGTTTTCCCTCGAATTTCCATAAGTAGTGTTTCCAAAAATAATTGATCATTGACTACAAATTGTATATCATTGCTGTTTAGTTGTTCAAAATTGTGTATGTTATATACTGGGACACAATATTGTTTTTTAATAGTGTCTATTAAGTTGTTAATACAGTTTAAGTAATCAATATCTTTTAAAAGTGAATTATTGAACTTCCATAGTCCCTTTCCATGTTCTACATGATCAAAATTTAATTCCAAATTTATAATTGAGTGATCTGATTTGTAGGTTATGTCAATATCTGATTGTCTTATTTTTGAGGACATATTATTTGAAATTAGAAAAAAATCTAACCTAGCTTGTTGCAATGGTGTCAAACGTCTCCATGTGTATCGTTTTATATCGTCNTATGGACATAAGTCCACAGGTAAGTAATGAAACCTACCATTCACAAATTAGTACAGGAAAGAAATGATAGTTATATCATTCAAAAAAAAACTTTGACAAATCAATCATTTAAGTTATAAATAAACAAAATACAAAATCTGTACAGTAACTGTGAAAAGAACTTAAATTCTTGGTAAGGAAATATATAATCTGAGATTTATAATTATATGAATTACTTCCCTTGAAAATAATTGTTCTTTAACAAATCTCTATTTTTAGTAGCAAATAATTATAAGCCACTACCGTGACTGTAGATTCACAGGTAACCTTAAAGTACCTAAGATACTTGTATGCCCAAAAGTATCATTGTATGCTTGGCTTGACCATAAAATGTCATTTTGATTATGCTTCAGTTGTATGGTTTCATATATAAAATTTCAATATATCTTTTGGCAGGTTTAGACATTATCTCCCTTTTTAAAGCTTATTACTTCCCTTGATTTTGTTTTTTGACCTTTGATCTTGAAGGATGACCTTGACCTTGAACGTTTACCACTCAAAATGTGCAGCTTTATGAGATACACATGCATACCAAATATCAAGTTGCTATCTTCAATATTGCAAAAGTTATGACCAACGTTAAAGTTTTCGGAGGGACACACAGACGGACGGACGGACGGGCAGACGGACAGACGGACGGACAGACGGACGGACAGACGGACTGACAGTTCAACTGCATTATGCCACCCTACCGGGGGCATAAAAATACATCCTCTACAAACATGATCGTGGATGGTCGAGTGGTCTAGGCGGGGAGCTTTTTACTCCAGGACTCCAGGAATCCAGGGGTCAGTGGTTCGAGCCCTGTTGAG
>VMBQ01016373.1:0-11570 GCA_007657795.1 Dreissena rostriformis | reverse complement strand
AACAAAGTCAATAAAAAGCTGTTATTTCTTATTTTAATGATACCATTTGCATGAGTTTGTGGTTAAGACAGGTAAACTTTGATAATTTTTTGTAGTTTCAGTGTTTCTTGGCCCCTGCATTGGTGATCAAATTTTCACCTTTGGACAAGAGATGACGCATTGCAATTCTCAGCAACCCCTTGGGTTATAAAGCGGAGAGTTGAAATATTGCAACTTCTGTAGTGTAGTCAAGAAACAAGTGAAGTTTCGCATGTGGTCCTATTGCAGATACAGTACACTCCACGCGTTTTCCCCAAAAAAACGCGCTCTCTCCGCAGGGTTTTTTCTGCTTGCAAGTGTTCACATGGCGTTGGAAAGCAAGGTGCAATGGATAAAACGCTCGGCTTTACGCCGCGTTCGCTTATTCCCGCGGCGTGTATTACTTTAGCCTACGCGGTAAATGCAGACGATTTCCGTTCTTATCAGTGACCGCTGTGCAACACCGCGTTAGCAGTGTGCTACTGGGCATGCCAAAAAAAATAAAATAAAAAATAAAATCCAGTTATAATCCGACAAGACACCATTATTTAAGATGAATGTGTTTCGAATTTCGTAAACACGCTGATGCCATTATTAGTAACTGTACAGAAAGTTGGGAAATCGGCCTTTCTCGGAAATTCCGAGCTAGATTTATTTGTCGTGTCAAAGCTTAGACCCAGTAATTTCGGCCATTCAGGACTCCATTTTCGTAAAACACGTGTTCAATTAACCGTTTAACTCCACCTCCGTTCCCTGCAAAAGATTCGAAAGGCGGAGCTAAGCACGTGCAGTTACATATTTCGACGGTTGCTATTGAGTTATAAACACCCAATTGGTTTAGCGTGTTGATTGCCAAACAAAGGAAGCCAATTTTGTCGGCGAGAACGGCGTGTCTTTCATGCCTTCAGACAGGAAGGGTTTTTTCTTTGATGATGTCAAACTGTCAATTCACACATATTGCAAATTTTTGCGAGAGTTTTAATAGGGTGTTTGGTCTTTTGTTTACATGTTCAGTATAGAAAAAACACCTGCTTACATGAAAACTTTGGATTAAATTATCAAAATAAAAACAATGTTGCAAACTGTGATTATATTAATTGGTAAGTATCAGTTAAAAGACAACGTTTTGTTTGTCGTAAATCAACGAGTTTTCTATACAACAACAACTACTTCTACAACCACGTGGGGATCGATCCATCTTGGTTGGTTTTTTTAATTGTATATATTATACTACATGTATGTACTTGTAATAATTTTACTAATAAATGTAATTTATTTGAAAATCAGGAAGTCAAACAAAGTGAAATTGATCGTTGTCTCGTTAAACACGGAGTTTCCCCAGCGTTGCCAACGCCGAGGGCCGCCGCGTCGGCTTATCAATTTTGCCGATCGTTAACCGCCGCGTCCCAAATCATGCAAACGCCGTGTATCGCGGGATTTTCTTAATCTCCCTCTGAGTAACTGTCCGCGGAGTAGCGAGGGAAATTGGGGAAACCGCGTGGAGTGTACTGTAATCTTGTATAATCTTCTTTCAACTGGTATATTTTTTCCCCTTTAATAATCTTAAAACTTCACTCTCAATTTAAGCTTAATTTTGAAAAAAAAAATCAAAAAAATACTAGGCATACCTCAAACTTAAACTGTGACACCCACATCAACAAAATAGTAAAGAAAGACCTACTGTACCCTAGGAAGAAACCTTCAAACACTTCCTGATCACCTGCAGAAAAACAGCTTACTTAGCGTTAGTCAGATCGACACTCGAGTACAGCTCTGTGGTATGGGACCCACATCTAGCAAAGCATATTGACAAGATCGAGTGCATCCAGAGACAAGCAGCTAGATTCATCACAAGGGATTACCGCTCGCTGGATGAAGGCTGTGTTTCATACATGTTGATTACACTGGAACTTCAAAGCCTGCAGGACTGACAAAAGATAAACCAACTTACCTTCCTGTACAAAGTAGTCGGGGGGAGGTGCCAGCCTTACCTTGTCATGACATATCAACACCAGCAAGAAATAAACGAAGCGCTAAACCTACATCATTTAATTACTACCAAGCTACAAACATTCTAGAAAACCAAGTGACNTTCCGCCGTGCGCGACCTTATTGATAACATCTTAATTGCCTCTTAACCAAGCTTCTAAGCCGACTATTATCAGCGAAGATTCGCGCGTTTGTGAATTCGTCATGCGTGAATAACCATGTGTCAATATCAATCGATAATTTCAGTGGCTTTGTTACACTAATCGGTCCGTAATGTGTATTCCTTCACGATACAACCGTGCACAGTTACTTTGGAGACTTGATGAAAACCTCGATGTTATTCACGTGGAAATTGTGCATTTCATGCATAATTCAGTTATATCAAAACATTTATTTTTACGCGTAATTAAATTAAAAGAAAACACCAGTTGTATCTGCATCATTATCGTCTTTAAGATAATTAAGTATTGAAAGAATTACTGTTACGTATACTAATTAAGCAAAATGCGAATCGCGTATTAGCGGACATATACGATTTTAAATTGCTATGCGCACCTGTCGCTTACATCATTTTAACAAGATGGCGGACTATACATTAAAAAATAAATTGTGACTGGGCAAAAATGGCAAATAAAGATCGAATTAACGATGGAATTCATACATTTAGAAAGGGATTGATGAAATGACTCTGATAATCGCCGATGCATAACACGTTTTAGATACCAACAACATATTTATGAGTAATCTTATCAGTGCCTAAACTGCGCGTTAAAATGCCCTTTTTGAAAGTAATGCGCCATGCCCCTTTGCCCTCCTGGATAAAACACTATTGGTGTAATGAAATCATGCTTCCATAGCTTACAGAAAATATCAAAACTAGGCCATTGTGCATGCGGAAAATCATACCAAATGTGGTTTGACAGAATGGCGGGAAATGATGACAATGTCGTCTGATGCCATATATTTTCAATGGCCAAAAAATACCATAACTGATCAGATATTGTGCAATGGAATGGTAAATTACACGTTAGATTTATGAATTCTTAATTTAAAGTGTGAAAACACTAAAGACTGCAGGGAATTTGTGATTCATTTCGAATTTATCGTTAGTAGGTCAGTGCAACTGCGGAGTGCGCAAGATTACCGGACGCGCAAGATTACCCGATTTAACTGTATATTTTAATAGATGTTCTTGAAATAAAATTGATATATAATAATCATTAGACACTTCTTTCTAAAATACATAAATTTGAAGGGGGATTTTTCTCCAAAACATGGGAGAAAAAATACACTATTATACTTTTTTTGATGGGGGACGGGGCCGATATTTGGCCCCCAAAAACGCAGATCGAGGGCCCTGTTGGTGTATGCAAATCTATACTTCAATTTTGCCTTTGTAGAATGAACAAATGTATATTCTTAAACAAATGTACATATTTTATGTCGGCAAGAAAGATTAGCCCAAATTCTAACTCATAAATATTTGATCCAGTTATTATGGTTCTCATTTGTAGCTGAAGCAGTTTAAGGTTATCGGGCGGTCAATGCCCTCCGATAAGAATCGAGTACCGCCACTCTACCAGATGCAGATCTTTGCCCCTGACAAGTGCACTGCCAAGTCGCGCTTCTGGTACTTCGTCTGTCAGTTGAAGAAGATGAAGAGGACACAAGGAGAAATTGTTTCCTGTCAGGAGGTATAAAATTTGGTTGATTTAATTTACTTCTGGTGTAAATTATAATAAAGCTTATACGGTGATATAAAGTAGTTACCGTTTCAAGTATAACTTCAGGGTTCGACAAATCCACTCGCCCGCTCGTAATTACGAGTGGAAATCGGCTCCGGACGAGTGAATATTCCGGCAGCGCTCGTCCTGCAGGGCGAGTGGCATTTTTGGCCGAAAAGATTAAAATTTTAAGTTTTAACACATCTTTACCAAACAAAACAACATTTTTAATCGGCGATAACACATTAACCTGATGTTTATTATTCACACTGCGCTAAAATTAGTCCTAACAATCGGTGTTGTGGTAAAAAAATCCGCGCACCTGCATTTTCGAGAGAGAAATGTTAAAAATCGAGTGTTGACACATCTATTTATTAGAGCGTAACAAATACGATGATAACCAATAAAAAATCACGATAAAACATATTAGTTACTGATTTATTGCATTTTTTCAAAAAATTGCAGGGCAAGTACATATTTCAGCAGGGCAAGTGAAAATTCTTAGCAACTCGCCCTACAGAGCGAGTTGCTGAAACAAAATTTGTCGACCCCTGAACTTGTGTGAGGATTGGTCATGAAATCCTTTCTATGGCCATTCTCCCCCCCACCTTATATTTAAGTAGAGCAGTTGTCAGTTACTGGCCAGCAATTTTTTTCCTTCTTTATAAAGTACCGGTAAACGGCACTTTCCCAATTTTAAAGTAATTGGGAGCAAAAAATCAAATACACCAATTTCCC
Source organism: Dreissena rostriformis (assembly GCA_007657795.1). Taxonomy (NCBI): domain Eukaryota; kingdom Metazoa; phylum Mollusca; class Bivalvia; order Myida; family Dreissenidae; genus Dreissena; species Dreissena rostriformis. The sequence goes on along the minus strand of VMBQ01016373.1, from coordinate 7,101 downwards.
AATTTGAGGTTTTCACGACTCGATTTTTCCCAATTTTGAGGTTTTCACGACTCGATTTTTCCCAATTGAATCGGTACGGGTACTTTTCCCAATTGGACAAAAAAAATGCTGCTGGCATAAGTATATGCACTTAGTACTGATAAACCAGCTAACCCTGACAAAATTGGGGTAAAAAAATCTGCCCAATTTCCAATCTCAAAAATTATATATTATTCCTAAATGATTGCCTAAAAATCATAATTGAAGCTTACCAAAAACTAAAATTACTTATATAATAAACTGCAAGTTCATTTTCCTATCCAGCTTTATAAGTTGAACTTAAAAAATAAAGTTCATATAACATTGAAAATGCTTTAATTCTCAATTTTGAAAATATTTCATTTTGTCAGTAAAAAAAAAACAACAAAATTTTACTCAAAACTAAGTGATTTTTCCCAAGCCAAATGGCCCCTTCCCTTTTCTCAAAATGGTGAAAAAAATCCAGTGTTTATTAGCCGCCGGATATGGATTAAATACTGGTGAAAAAGGAGAATAATCCACTGAAACTAAACAAACAATTGAAAAATGTGATCACTTTATTTTCTTAGTAACATCGTGTCATGAATCATAATCATTGATGATATTAATTACATCTCAAGCTTTAGCGCAATTTTTATACGACAAAAATATGGGAACAAAATGAGAACGATGTCTGCTCAATAGCTCGGTTAAATCAGATCATCATGAATCTTGGTAACAATGTTTATGGGCATAAGTATCTGGGCCTAGTTTGATAACCAACCAGATCACATTAAGCACTTCTGAATAGACTGATCCCAGAAAAGCAAGGGTTTAGGAAAACCCACTAATCACCCCGGTACAAACAACGCTGGTCCATTATATCAACCAATGATAGCTCACAGTGCTCCAGCTAGCAATAAATAGAGGGGCGCTGCGCCCCTCTAAAATTTGCCCCCTTGAAAAGCGCCCCTCTATTTTTCTGTCAAATGCCCTTTTGGTCTCTAAATTCCTGTTTTCAGGCCATATAAATTGCCAGAAACATCGACATGAATACACAGATGTACCGGTACATTACTGCCTGGGGTGTATTAAGTCAACACATTGTNTAAGCACTCTGATGGAAAGCGATTGCCGTAGAACATACTGTGATGGGGTGTATTAAGTCAACGCATTGTGAACAAACAAGCCCCAAGGGCATGGTTTGTTATCAGATCACTAATTAGCTTTTTGTTGCAGACGATAGTAACATGCTGTTAAAGAACTTAGGCACAATCACACTTGAATGAAATCAAACTCAGCACTATTGATTTTTTAAACTTCTGAATTCTTCGGCTATGAATTTTTGTTTGCCAAAATAGTGATTTTTAATACAAACCACCTATTAAAATTTGAAATTAAAACGTTGTTTTTTAATGCGAATATGCGGTTAATTTTAAGTCCGAAATTACGGCATGGAAAAAACATTTGTGTTTGGATTATATTTCTGAACTTTAAAACACTGTCTGTCCTCAATCATGATGAATTTTAACATGAATAGTGGCAGACAGTTGTTATTTCAACAAATAAAGAGCTTGTTTGGAAGGAGGATTTGTCACTCTGCAAGTAAAATGTTATTTTGATAATGTCATATATTTTCGCGACTTAACAAAACTGTCAATGTTGTTGAAATAACGTGTTGTAAAATAAATATAGCATATTTCATTTTCAATCTCGAGACTGGATGCTACATCATGGTGATCATTGTTTACACTTTAAATTTGTCAATATAGATTTTTGTTTTACTTTATATTATTGTGAACAAGCATTGGCTCAAAGTTATTTAAAGCAACAAATTTAAGTGGTGACAGTCGCAACGTTTTTTTGACCCATTGAAACCCCTGAATTTATTTCATGTTTTCTTGGTTTCTTCTACAAGGCCACTGATGCTGAAACTGGAACCTTAAAGATTAACATGCAGTTAAATGATGATAGGTGATAAAAAACTTCAAAATCCCCTCTCCCCCCCCCACACACACCGGAAAGAAATATGATATCTAAATATCTCTAATGCGTGTAGTCAGATGCTAGCCCAAGTTGGTTATGACATTGGCTACTAAGTTGTTTTTCTAAGCGCCAATGTAGATAGTAATATATTAATTATAATTTCATTACACAAAATGAGGAACATCATACAATTGGTGAAATCATCAAATGCACTAATGTTTACAATTCATAAGTATATAGTATTACCAAAGTATATACTTAAGTATATTTATAACCAAATGCCCTATTTTCCAAACTTACGCGTGAAATGTGCCCTTTTTGGGGAAGCTCCCCTCTATTTTGAAAAGCTGGCTGAACTTGATCAGCCATTTTCTCGCGCTGAAATTGAATCAGCTATTAATTAAGTATCAAATGATAAAAGCCCTGGACCGGACGGTATACCTTCGGAGTTTTATAAGTTTACATTCAGAGAATGCATTCATGTATTGGAAGCGCTGTTTAATAACATATATGAAACTGGTATTTTCGCTATAAGTTGGGGCCAGAGTCTGATAACCACTATACACAAAAGCGGATCAGTGAANGCGATAAACTCCACAGTTTTCATCCGATTCTTTTCAAACTTGATCAGTGTCCTTATATAAATGAGGACTCGAACCATATTGAAAATGGGTGTCGTCCGTGCGTGCGTCCGTGCTTTAGACTTTTTCTTGATTACGCGATAAACTCCACAGTTTTCATCCGATTCTTTTCAAACTGTTTCAGTGTCTTTATATTAATGAGGACTCGAACCCTATTGAAAATTGATGTCGTCCGTCCGTCCGTGCGAACGTTTTGCTTTTTCTTGTAAATGCGATAAACTTCACAGTTTTCATCCAATTCTTTTCTAACTTGTTCAGTGTCTTAATATTAATGAGTACTCGAATCCTATTGAACATGGGTGTCGTCCGTCTGTCCGTGCGTGCGTCCGTGCGTTAGACGTTTTCTTGTTTACGCGATAAACTCAACAGTTTTCATTCAATTCTTTTCAAACTTGTTCAGTGTCTTTATATTAATGAGGACTCGAACCCTATTGTAAATTGGTGACGTCCGTCCGTCCGTGCGTGCTTGCGTCCGTGCGTGCGTTTGACTCTTTTTTGTTTACGCGATAAACTCCACAGTTTTCATCCGATTCTTTTTAAACTTTTTCCGTGTCTTTATATTAATGAGGACTCGAACCCTATTGAAAATGGGTGTCGTACGTCCGCCCGTGCGTGCGTCCTTGCGTTAGACTTTGTTTTGTTTTCGCGATTAACTCCACAGATTTCATCCGATTCGTTTCAAATTTGTTCAATGTCTTTATATTGATGAGGACTTGAACGCTATTGAAAATGGGTTACATCAGAGTAAAAGGTCCAGAATTATCTCCCCTTGAATTTGTATTGGTCCAAGGCATTTAAGTAGGTTGTTTAATTTGTTGCAATGACTCCAAACAGTCATATGCTCATACTAAGCAACACAAACAGTAATCAAGCACTGAAATCAGATCATTTTTATTAATATGGCATAAATCATTGTAATTGAACTGATATTTTGAATTGATGAAAATGGCATAAACACTAATTGTTAAAACTGTTTCCCAATGTTGTTAAACATTCAAGCCAGAAGAGCGATTCAGGCCCTCATGGGCCTCTTGTTTTTTTACGTGGACTTTTGTCTCTCTCATTGTGCTCAATTAACTTACCTGTAGCTAACAACGATATAATGGATTGCTCACATTTCAGGCTTGAATCGTTGACCCATTTCAATTACTGTATACAATCATAAGCCGGAAACAAGTAGCTTGTCTGAAACAGGGAAAGTTATTACTATCATGTTATTACCAATTTTTAAATCACTGATATTTCTCTAAACTCCACAAGAAAACATTTAAATATGAAATTAGTTTCTTTTTGTTTGAAATCATGTGAATGCTGCTGTGTAGACTGTTACATTTTAGTCATATTATATTGAAAGTCACTATGATGGTGTAAATTGAATATATGTAAATGTTGTTACAATATGTCGTGTTTAAATGATTCTAGCCAATGAACCAATTGTATGTACAACATTTTGTTATTAGAAATAAGCATATATGTTTAAGCTCGAAAGTGCGAATGATATCCTTATAATTGGCTTGATATTTGAGTCGTGTTCTGAGAAAACTGGGCATAATACATGTGCGAAAAGTGTCGTCCCAGATTAGCCTGTGCAGTCCGCATAGGCCTATCAGAGACGACACTGTCCGCTTTTATGACATTTGTCGTTTAAATGGAGTCTCTTCTTAGCAAAAATCCAATTTAGGCGGAAAGCGTCGTCCCTGATTAGCCTGTGCGGACTGCACAGGCTAATCTGCGACGACACTTTACGCACATGCATTAAGCCCCGTTTTCTCAGAACGCTACTCATTTGTCTGTGATTCATGTCGTTTTGCAATGTTAAAATTGAAACAGAGTGACTGCTTTTGTTGGATTGCAGCCGTAAGACAAGTGATATCATTTGTTTGCATTTTATACTCTGTAATCTAATTGTGTTTGTTTGTTGGTGTGCTGCATTTAATACTTATAATCGGTTTGTGTATATGTGTATATATGAATGCACTGCTTGTTTCAGAGTAATGAGTAAAATTAAAAATATGTAAATATAGCTTTATTGGTCTAAAATTAAGTGTAATAATAAGTTGTTAATTAAAAAAACATGTGATAATATTTGTTTAATGTTCTATTAGAGGTGTAGTAGCTTTCCAATATAATTGTCACTACACTATTACATATTTTAATCAACAATCATTGTGAATCAAAATTAATATTCACTAAGTGTGGTTATATTTGAAATCTGTTGACATTTCTGTCATTGACAATTATGGATAGATTATTCAAGTGTTGTTGTTCATTGTAAGTTGTAGATCATTTCAATTATGTTTTTTGTTATTCTGATATATATCCTAACCAAACTTTTGATGTAAAACAATTGATTAAAACAGATTGCAAGCTTAACATTTGGGTTGTTTTTATTTCATAAGTTAATCGCCTCCCTAACATACTTAATATTTGTTTGTATTATTGTACTTCATGATTGTATAACTGGAACATGGCGTTCATAGACCCATCTATACATTTCTGAAGTATTATCACGCAAGCTGTACTATTTTTAGAGCCTTGATCTTGGTAAAAACTTGGCCTAATGCATGTGCTTAAAGTGTCGTCCCAGATTAGACTGTAACGAAAAATACCATAAAAGCGGAAAGTATCGTCCCTAAATTAGCCTGTGTGTACTGCACAGGCTAATCTGGGATGACACCTTACGCAAATGCATTTAGCCCAGTTTGGCCAGAAGAAGACTTAAAAAAGTTAATATCGCATTTGACTTACTGGCGAAAACAATATTAAGGTATATTAAGGTGTATACATATATATATAATAAATACATTCACCGCAGAAAGAAGATTATATAACGATATACATATTCCCTCAGCAGATGAAATACTTTTAAAATAGTCACATACATAAGAAATATAAAAATATAATTCACAGGTAAACTCCATTCCCACCTTCAAATAATCGATACATAAACTGCAACAATGAAGCTTCGAAAACTAAATGTATGAGTAAAAATGAATATCTATACTAACTGTTGCAGTAAATTCAAAGCGAATTTGCGTAAATGCTTTTCAAGCGCACGCAATAAATCCACCACATAAACCGTGTAATCGAACACCGTAAAAATAAATTTTCTTAGACAAGAAAATAACCATATTGAATATTTAACACCTACAAAGTCAACAGTATTGTTGTACATACAGTTACAGCAGCAAGAACACAACTATTACAATTCAGCAGTTAAATGTATGAAATTGTTTCGCGACAACAGGTTTACATATATAGGATCTAAACGAAATAAATTTGCGGAACTGTAACATATAATCAACACTTTAAATCTAAAATATACATCGTCATGATGTACAAGATAATATAGATCATTACACTAGGGTGCATTGTTTTCTAGTATCAGGCCTTTTTCTGTCTATTTGGGGGAAAAGTACCTAACAAAATGGGAATTTTTTGAGTCGCGTAATCTTCCAAATTGGGAAGAATTTTCATCGACAAAAGCATTATTTGGGCAGGGGGTTTTCCAGCCATTTTGGATAAAAATCATATAAATAATGGTTATATATTTTGAAGGTTGTTTTAAAAATAAAATTGAGATATAGAGTCTTATAATTATAAGTCATAAGAAACTTCTTTATAAAAAAAATAACAAAAAATGGGATTTTTTTTGGAGAATGGGGAATAAATATCCTTATTTGGAAAGGGGAATGGGTACGACTTTCGGACCTGTGAGATTTGCAGATCAAGGCCTGCAGTATCGATAAAATGTTTCCAAAAATACTTTCAATTAGTAAGTAAAAACACATCTTTAAACTTTATAGACAATTACTTGCGTGTTATTCTTTTATATTGACACACACATTAGACCTGCTTCCAAAATAACATTATTTTCATTGGGTTACAGCTCGTACATTAACGCATGTCAAGCATAACACATATGGACATGTTTTAAGACCCTGAATGGTATGCAGCATGGGGATCTGACTTGACGAGAGAACACGTGTTTACAAATTATTGTATCATGAAATGTGATTGATGTTTTAAATCATCATCAAAATTTTCACAGGTTTATATGAACAATTTTCTAAAAGAAGATAACATTTCCAAAGTATTCTTCAACGCCATAAATATCAATTACAAACAGACGATAACTCCTTATCTATACATGATATTTACATGTGCAAGTCAAATAGCTGTTGATAAGTGTAATCGTTTTACATCATCATACGAAACCATACATTACGAGGATCATTTACTCGACCACCTTCCATAATCATCCTCAACAAAACCTCCATCATGATCTCATTCCTACGTCTTTGTATTTCCCTCAGAGAAACATCTGTCTCGAAATCCATGCCCATGGCGCGTCTGTTCTTGTATATCATATGCAGCATCTCCAGCTCTATTTTCCTCCCGCTGTACCATCGAAGTGGCTCAGGATGAGCAATTAGGGCTTGTCGAATCTTCGGTAGTCTCAATATGATCCTCGGAC
>VMBQ01016371.1:0-11205 GCA_007657795.1 Dreissena rostriformis | reverse complement strand
GTAATCTTTGTAAATTACCTCTCGGACAATACATTAATCTGTCAGACCAGACATATGAGAGGATTATTCGATAAATGGGTTTATATATGAATATCACGTTTACTTCATTCCCGGGGAACGTCTTGTTGGAAAAACACTCAACCAATCGGCAAATAATACTTGGTAAGGGAACTCTTTGACCGAGCCAATAGGAAAACAACGGATGTTCTGTTAATCACTTTGACCAATCAAAATATGTTGTAAAGAATATCATTATTTTGTGTTTATGTGTATTTCAATATAAAACTAGATGTTGAGGTAGAGAGAGTCAGTAGATTCTGCGGTTAGATTTGAGAGAACTTTGACTTGACACTTAGAATTGTAATTAGGGAATATTTGAGTAGAAAAATAAAAGAAATAGATAGAAATCATTCAGAGACTTATTGTGTTTCTATCATTCAGAGACTTGTGTGTTCCTATGAGACAAATTAGGTACATTGACAATTCGCTACGTCACAGAACTGTGACAATAATTTCTCAAGGAGTATCTTGCAAACTATGGACTTGTTTACGCTTTAATCGGTATGTTATTTGCTCCAATCACAATGCTATTAAAAACTACTTTGTTCTTAACATAAACTAATCTTTTTTAATCGTTCTATTGTATACATGTAACGAATTCGAATGATGTAAATACTATATAATTTGTAACATATTTTACCATTTATAAAATGGTTCACTGTAACAGTTTCTTGCCTTTATATGTGTGCAATGTAAAACATTAAACATAAAAAATGGTTCATTCATGGCACGCAGCGGTTTTTTTGCACAAGCCTCTTGTCTCTGAAATACAGTATGCACTTACGATGTTAATCCCCACTGCTGCAAACTCATGGACTTGTTACCCTTGTATAAATATACTGTCAACTCCCTAAAGTGTATCGTGGTTCTCGTGAATAACTGTACTCAGGATAGTAACAGTAAAGTTATGTCATTTTTAAAGTTGGTTTACTGAACCTTCTTTTACCATCAATAGTTATATATACACACACTCACACATATACTATATATATATATATATTTATTTATTTATTTATACATGAGGCATACCTACAAACATACCCGTTAGTGTTTTTCAAAATTAAATATTAAATCCGACAGTGCTGTAAGGTTTGAAACATTTGATAAATACTATTACCTTATGCAGTTCAGCAATAACTTTAACTAAAAGCATACATTGTTAAGAAATTAAGCAACATCGGTAAAATGTCNTTTTTAGAGTAACAGTTGCGCTCTGTATTCGAACCGTATGCCAATATTTCGGACAGCGTTTTCGTCAGTGCGACGTCACAGACGTCACCATAAAAGCAAGACTGCACCGGAAGCAGCGGCCCAGGTGCCTCTAGTAGTCTGGAAAGTTTCGCCGAGATGCCTCCGCATTTTTTATTTTCAATTTAAAAACAAATGCGTACTCAAGCTGTAATTGAGTGTTTCATTTAAAATAGATTTTCTATCACGGAAAACGCCTTTTCTCGATCTTGGATGCCAACGGTATATCCGGCGACCTTAAACATTCGCGCACGATAAAAGGTCGCGAGATCCAAATAATGGCGCTGGTCTATTTGATAACCAGTCCTATGTTTTTCGAAGTTAGTGCAACTGGCTACTTTTTTTTCTTATTCGGTAGCAACAAAAAGGAACTGGATTATCATTAAACAAAAACTAAAGTACAAATGTACAGCAATACATATTTTGATACCCAAACTTCATTTACAATGATTTTCATTTATTAATTGGTCACGTTGGTTCATTCTAATTTATTTGTTTAGCAAGGATATGCCAGTTCTTTATTCGATTTGAATAAATAATAAGGAACCAGTTCCTTATTCCCTATTCAAACCGAATAAGGAACAGGAATATCATTATATACAACTTAGTACAGATGTACTGCGATTAAAGTTTTTGATACCCAACCTACATTTAAAATGCTTTTCATTGATTTATTGGTTTCTTTGGTTCATTTTAATTAAGTGTTTTAATAAGAAAATGCCAGTCCCTTAATCGATTTGAATAAGAATGAGGAACCAGTACCTTATTCCTTATTCAAGCCGAATAAGGAACTGGGTTATCATTTTAAAAAAACTCAGTAGCATTATATTACAATCAATATAGTTTTTCGAACCTACATGTACCATGATTTTCATTGACATTTAGTATTCTTTGGTTAATTTTAATTTATTTTGGAGTAAGACAATTCCATATCCTTATTATTGCCTTCATAATACGTGTTTTCAGCGTTTATCGTCAAATAGAATATACGATAGAAATGTGATAGAATACATCCATATAACATAATCAAGCTTAAATAACACACATAACATCTAAAAAATAAAATATCCGAAAGTGATCGTTCCGAAATACAGGCTTCCGAATAAGGAACTAACTTATTACTCAATTCCTTATTCAGATGCTATAATTTCGGATACTTACCTTCGGATCATTCTCGCATAGCGCAGCTTTATATTCGTTATTATTGGCTATGTTTAATGTAAGATTTTTTTATTTATTGCTCTGAAACAGTTCTTTAAGTTTTATCTGACCCATGCCTTTGGCAAAGACTATCCGAGAGCTGAGTACCAGACATGTTTTAATCGTGTTGAAATCGAATAAAGAACTGGGTTATAATTAAATAAAACTAAGTAGAAATGTTCTTCAATAGCTATTTTGTGATACCAAACATACGTTTACAGTGGTTTTCATGATTTATTGACCTCTGTGATTCATTTTTATTTATTTTTTTATTAAAGAGATCGCCAGTTCCTTTTCGATTTGAATAAGGAATAAGGAACCAGTTCCTTATTCCTTATTCAAAACGAATAAGGAACTAGGTTATCATTAAATAAAACAAAGTAGAAATGTACTACAATATATATTTTTGATACCCAACCTACATTTATAATGATTTTCATTGATTTATTGGTCTCTTTGGTTCATTTTAATTTATCTTGTTTGGCAAGAAAATGGCAGTTCCTTATACGATTTGAATAAGGAATAAGGAACCAGTTCCTTATTCCTTATTAAAATCGAATAAGGAACTTGGTTATGATTAAATAAAAATAAGTAGAAATGTGCTTCAATAAATAAGTTTTATACCCAACCTACATTTACAGTGATTTTCATTGATTTATTGATCTCTTTGATTCATATTAATGTATTTTTTTAGTAAGAAAATGCCAGTTCCTTATTCGATTTGAATAAGGTATAAGGAACCAGTCCCTTATTCCTTATTCAAACCGAATAAGGAACTAGGTTATCATTAAATAAAACGAAGTAGAAATATACTGCAATTAATATGTTTGATACCCAACCAACATTTACAATGGCTTTCGTTGATTTATTTGTCTCTTTGGTTCAGGTTGATTTATTATTTATAGTTAGTACATTTCAGTTCCTTATTCGATTTGAATATGGAATAAGAAACCAGTTCCGTATTCCTTATTCAAACTGAATAAGGAACTGGTTTATTATTCCTTAAAACTAAGTAGAAATGTATTACAATAAGTATTTTAAATATCCAACCTATATATATATATATATAATGACGTTCATTTATATGTTGTACACTTTTGATCAATTTAATTGATGTTTAAGTAAAAAAATGCAAGTTCCTTATTTGGCTTGAATAAGGAATAAGGAACTAATTCTCTTTTCCTTATTCGGCCGCGGAAAAGGAAATGGAGTTTAAATAAAAACAAATATTTGGAAATGTACTAGATTGAAATGTTTAATAAGTATACAGGCTTAAGGTTTGGTTGATTTGAAGTGAGTATTCGAATTAGATAATGCCGGCTCGGTTTATACAAGAAATTAAAACCTAAGAAGAAACATGAATATGTATCGTAATACATAAATTAAATGNTTTCATTGATGTTTAAGTAAGAAAATGCAAGTTCCTTATTCGGCTTGAAAAAGGAATAAGGAACTGGTTCCCTTTTCCTTATTCGGCCGCAAAAAGGAAATGGAGTTTATATAAAAACAAATATTTGGAAATGTACTAGATTGAAATGTTAAGTAAGTATACAGGCTTAAGGTTTGGTTGATTTGAAGTTAGTATTCGAAGTAGATAATGCCGGCTCGGTTTATACAAGAAATTAAAACTCTAAGAAGAAACATTAAAATGTATCGTAATACATAAATTTAATGTATTCTTGTTATTTTATTTTGATTTACTAAAGAATTGTATGCACTATTTTTCTTAAAAACCTTAGTCAAATATGTTAAGCGTGAATAAGGAATAAGGAACTGTTCCTTATTCCTTATTCGAATAAGGAACTAGGAAAAAGAAACCAACTAACTCTGCATAACTTTCCCCCGGCATTGGCGTCCAAGCCAGTTTTCAGTTTTTTAAGTAAGCTAGTTTCTCAGAAATGGCTTGAGGAAATTATTCAAATTTTAAACGTACATTGCCCTTATAAAATGACCTCCTATGCTGAGTTTGCGATTCTAGTTTGAAATTTGTCGAAATTAGGGGCTATTTTACAGTTAAAAATTTAAATGTACACTTAAGGCAGGTTAAAGTTTTTTGGTAAGTTATTATACGACTATCTCTTGACTGGAAGTATTATGTGAACACCCTGGGTGGATGGGCCGGCAGCACATTCAGTGTTACCGCCCTCGAAGTATTACAGTTGTCATCGAGTCTTCACAAAAAATATTCGTTTATATAAAATGGAGGCCAAGCAAATTCGCATGAGAGCCTTCAGAGTACATTGTAAGTGTCCTTTTTTGTATATAAAAAAAAGAGAAATTTGCCGTTTCTGCTCTTTAAATCACACAGTTTTCATCAAATCTTCACCAAACTTTCTGGAAATGTTTGTTCATATAAAATGGAGACCAAGTGTCAATTTTGCAATTGGATTTCAGAGTTGCCCATTGTTCATACAACATGCAAAATTCTCCATTTCAGCTCTCTTAACTCATTCACTTTTCACNTATTTTAGATCTTTTCTTTTTTCGTCATTCGTGGTTTACAGTCCCTTTTAAGGTTTTTGGTAAGTTATTATACGACTATCTCTGGACTGGAAGTATTATGTGAACAGCCTGGGTGGATGGGCCGGAAACATATTCAGTGTTACCGCCCTCGAAGTCTCCCAGTTGTCATCGAGTCTTCACCAAAGTTTCTGAAAATATTCGTTGATATAAAATGGAGGTCAAGCAAATTCGCATGAGAGCCTTCAGAGTACATTGTAAGTGCCCTTTTTGTATTTAAAAAATAGCGAAATTTGCCGTTTCTGCTCTTTAACTCACACAGTTTTCATCAAACTTTCTGGAAATGTTTGTTTATATAAAATGGAGACCAAGTGTCAATTTTGCAATTGAGTTTCAGAGTTGCCCATTGTTCATACAACATGCAAAATTCTCCATTTCAGCTCTCTTAACTCATTCACTTTTCACCGAATCTTCACCAAACTTTCCAGATATGTTTGTTCCCAAATAATGGATAACCAGTCAAAATGCACCGGCAACTTTTGAGTTATTGTCCTTTATTTATGCAAACATGCGAAATTTGCTGTTCCTCGTGATAGCTTTGTAGTTTTGATCGAATCTAATTTGTATTCCTAAAATTCACTGTGGTTGGTTCTTTTATCTGTATATAGCATAATTACATGAGTTTTTCATATACCTTTTTCTATTTAGTTGTCCTTTCGATATGGCCAAAAATATTGCATCCAATCGGGTCAATTTGTTACGACAGGCGTATATTTCTGTTCTTGACCTTTGTAATGAATGGATTCGATCAATGGATATTACACCAACAAATAGTACAGCATAATAATATTTGCCCTTAAACTTAAAATCACCAAAAATGGATAAGTTTACAGTACCTTAAATGGCGATCTGTTATTATAACTTTTCTTTTTTGATGGGACTACATGTAAAATAGTGCGATGAACGTATTTAATTCCTCTTGCAAAAGGCGGAACGACTTGTTAGAATCAACTTATAACCAAAAACATGTTACCTACTATAAGAAGTTGGTTACTTAATAACTTGCGCTACCAATAGGCTAGTCTTAACTACAAAAATGTACAATTTGTTAAAGTATCCAATAGGGACATCGAGTTTCAAAACGTTATTAACACACCATGACATAATGATACTTAAAACTCCGACATTGAGGTGAATAGTGAATGTTAAAGTGTTTTTTGTTAGGTGACTTTTTACTGATGAAGAATCCAAATGAAGCCGGGCTGGTATCTTTGGGGTTTTTGAGAAATTCTATATGGCGTCCAACATGTTGGCCATTTTCAGTATTATTTGTTTAAACATATAGATATGCTTTAGTTTATGTATTAAAATGTCATGTTTATACTGTAATGAATGTTAAATATGATAAAAAAAGGTGCAAATGTGTTACATAACAAAACGAAGATGGCGTCCAAAATGGCTTCCAAAATCAAGATTGCTGATCAAAAATTGCTCCTAAAACCAAGATAATATCCACATGTTCTCATAAGAATAATGAATATGGACAAAAAATACAATTTAGAAGCAATTAAGTGTTTGAGAAGTGTTCGATAAAATGAATTTCAATAATACATATGCAGAGTTTAGTATAACCAGAACANGTATCGTTTTTGATTATATATTGGGCTTATCGGGTCAATGTTAACAGTCAAAATTACCATTACTAAATATATACACATGCTTTCCGCTGAAAATGAAGGTTTATGTGTCTTACGCCGATTTTTTTGCAAATTATCAAATACTAAATTTCTTGATAGCAACAATAACTGTCTTTATTTTGCTCCTTCTATAAAAACAGTTTGGTTTCGAACAAAAAAGGCAGAAACTCTGAGGTGTTAAAGAAATCCCATCATCTTCTCATAGAAACTACATGATCACATACTTGAAAAAATAAAGTCGGCACAAACTGCAAGAAAAACTGGCTTTTATGCACTAAATATTTTTGCAAATGCATTTCAATAACTTGATAAATTTGCAAAAATAAAGTTCTTAACGGTGTGTTTATATTCTGTCCAGCCCGTGTGTAGACCCCTGAAAACCCCGTTGATCATTCACCCTGATATACATGAGGCAGCAACAGTAGAAGCTTTGAAAACCCTTACTCCTGTGGCTGTCATTATACCCCGTATCCACCTGACACTTACAAAGTAAATAATTTTAAATTAACAGCAAACTCTTGCACCTTTATACAGTGTTCACCCATAAACTAATAGGCGCCGGCACAAAATCTTCTATTTAAAAGGAGTGCTGTATCGGACGAAGAAGAAGAGTATAAGTAAAGTCGAATGCGCTGGCTTTCGACAACGCTTGCATTAGGGAATAATAAAACATATGTGCGGTTATCTTTTATTTCAAGATTTGGCTATTGTTACAGTCATTTATACGCAAATATTTATGACGTAATTTCTTGCAAAAACACCAGCCATCGATGCAGTGTATATACTTGCAACAACTATGCATGTCAGACAGCCACCCATTATTTAGTTGGTGGCATGCATACTTTTATTTAACACATTTGGAGTTTCAACATACATACAAAGTAATGCAGGCAGGACAGCGCACGTACAAGAGTTGTTAAATGTACAACACAAAACATTGTTCTTAACAACAAACTTTCAAACAAGTTACGCATGAGAAGATACATGTATGCAAGCGTAATAAATAGTTCAAATAAATACAATGATTAACGCTTAAATGACTTGGTACGGGCCCGTTTGTAGACATGCCTGTCCTTGGGGGTATTACGGGGGTGGGGGGTCACAAGTTGGTCGCGGGCCAGATACGTTAAGGTGAGCTGCTGAAAGCCTCGGAAAGACGGGCATTTATATTTCATTTATTTATCCANGGGGGGGGGGGGGGGTCACAAGTTGGTCGCGGGCCGGATACGTTAAGGTGAGCTGCTGAAAGCCTCGGAAAGACGGGCATTAATATTTCATTTATTTATCCATTCATTCATGCATTGATGCGTTCATTCATTCGTGTATTGATGCATTAATTCATGAATGCATTCATGTATTTATTTAATTCAAACATCCTTATTCACGCTTAACATATTTGACATAAGATTTTTAAGAAAAATAATGAATACAATTCTAAAGTAAATAAAAAAAATGACAAGAATACATTTAATTTATGTTTTACGATACATATTCATGTTTCTTGTTAGCGTTTGAATAGTATTTCTTTTATAAACCAAACCAGCATTATCTACTCCGAATACTTATTTCAAATCAACCAAACCTAAAGCCTGTATACTTATTTAACATGTATGTGATATACATATGCAATCTAGTATATTTCAAAATATTTGTTTTTATTTAAACTCCATTTCCTTTTTCGCGGCTGAATAAGGAAAAGGGAACCAGTTCCTTATTCCCTATTCAAGCCGAATAAGGAACTGGCATTTTCTTACTTAAACATCAATTAAATTGATCCAAAGTGTACCACATATAAATTAACATTATATACATGGCTGGATATTTAAAATAGTTATAACACTACGTTACTACTTAGTTTTAAGTAATCATAATCCAGTTCCTTATTCAGTTTGAATAAGGAATAAGGAACTGGTTCCGTATTCCTTATTCAAATCGAATAAGGAACTGGAATGCTCTTGCTATAAATAATAAATTAAAATGAACCAAAGAGACAAATAAATCAACGAAAGTCAATGTTAATGTTGGTTGGGTATCAAAAGTATTAATTGCAGTACATTTCTACTTTGTTTAATTTAATGATAACCTAGTTCCTTATTCAGTTTGAATAACGAATAAAGAACTGGAATGTTCTAACTTTAAATAATAAATTAAAATGAATCAAAGAGACAAATAAATAAAATAAAATCATTGTAAATGTTGGTTGGGTATCAAAAATATTAATTGCAGTACATTTCTACTTTGTTTTATTTTATGATAACCTAGTTCCTTATTCGGTTTGAATAAGGAATAAGGAACTGGTTCCTTAATTCGTTATTCAACTCGAATAAGGAACTGTCGATTTTTTACTAGAAAATAAACGAAAATGAAGCAAAGAGATCAATAAATCAATGAAAATCACTGTAAATGTAGGCTATAAACAAATATTTATTGAAGTATATTTCTACTTAGTTTTTTTTTATTATAACCCAGTTCCTTATGCGATTTCAACATAACTTAAACATATCTGGTACTCAGCTATCGGATAGTATTGCCCAAAGGTAAGGGTCAGCTAAAACGTCAAGAACTGTATCAAAGATATAAATACAAAATCATACATCAAACATAGCCAATAATAAAGAATATAAAGCTGCGCTATGCTAGAATGATCCGAATTTAAGTATCCGAAATTATGGCCTCTAAATAAAGTATTGAGTAATAAGTGAGTTCCTTATTCGGAAGCCTGTTTTTCGGACGATCACTTTCGGATATTATTTTTTTAGATGTTGTGTGTGTTATTTAAGCTTGATAATGTTATATGGTCGTATTCTGTCACATTTCTATTGTAAATTCTATTTGACGATACACGCTGAAAACAAGTATTATGAACACGATAATAAGGAAATTGAATTGTCTTACTCAAACATGAAGTTAAATTAACCAAAAAATACTAAATGTCAATGAAAATCATGGTATATGTAAGTTCGAAATAAAAACATGTTATTGCAATACATTGCTAATGAGTTTTATTTAATGATAATCCAGTTCCTTATTCGGTTTGAATAAGGAATAAGGAAAAGGGTTCTTTTTCCTTATTCAAATCGAATAAGGAACTGGAATTTTCTTAATATTTTTTTTTTAATTATAATGAACCAAAGAAGCGAATAAATCAATGACAAAAAATGCCAGTTCCTTATTCGAACTGAATAAGTCCTTATTCCTTATTCAAAACGAATATGGAACTAGGGTATCATTAAATAAAACAAAGTAGAAATGTACTGCAATTTATATTGTTGATACCCAACAAACATTTACAATGACTTTGGTTGATTTTTTTTGTCTCTTTGGTTCATTTTAATTTATTATTTATAGTAAGAACATTCCAGTTCCTTATTCGATTTGAATAGGGAATACGGAACCAGTTTCTTATTCATTGATGATGTTCATTTATATGAGGTACACTTTAGATCAATTTCATTGATGTTTAAGTAAGAAAATGCCAATTCGTTATTCGGCTTGAATAAGGAATAAGGAACTGGTTCCCTTTTCCTTATTCGGCNAAAAAATGAGACGAAATTTTACCTTGTTTTTAACATCTAAATACCTGCTAAGTGGTCTAACTAAAGCCGTCACCGTGTGTCATAATACTCACAACGGCGTAATAATTACTGTATGAGATTCAATGCGCGTTTCTTACGATTCTTTGATGTTAAAAAAATACTGAACTGTACATGTACGTCCTTCTCTGGATTGCTCGACCGACAACTCATAATTATCTTTCAAGTTAGCCATGATAATGCCTGTTGGAGTTCAAGGATAGAACAACATTCTGCAAATTAGCGACGTTTATATACGCAAAAATATAACTCAATTCATTTTGGAATGTTGTTTGTAAAAACAATTAGTCTTTCGGCAGGCTGTGTATGTATTGCAGTTAATTGCAGTTTAAGTGACAGGCCTAATTCAAGTGTTAATGGCTAACGACATTAGACACGTGTGGTCATTAATGCAATTAACGGATCAATTATCTACCGCACAGTATCGGGAGCAGCCGGGCGAAGCGGGACGGTGAAGTATCAAAGAAAATAATTTTCACCTTTGCCGACACTGGGACAGTTATTCGCACTTCGAGATAAGCCACAGTAAATACATGTAAAATCGGGACTCGGGACAAATTTTTATAACGAGATTTTGATTTATTCGAGATAACGAAAATCGAGATATGCGATGTTTATAAATATAGATAAAGAAGGAAAAAAGTTGGGACATTGAGCTTATCTCGACATATCGAGAAAATCGAGATATGCGATGTCGAGATAACGTCATGACTTGCCGGATAATTTTCGTGCCATAACTCTCACATCAGTCTTATTAAAATTATGCGAATCAGTCCTATTGACAAGGTCAAAAGTAAATATTATGTCGAATATAAATAAACAACATGGTGGCTTCCAAGACGGATTACCCTGCCTAATGACTTCCTTCATTCTGCGTGAATCTGTGTATTTTGCGCGAGTGTCCAACTCCAAGCTATATTCATGCTTTATGGATGGCAGGAAGGCCT
>VMBQ01016370.1:0-11048 GCA_007657795.1 Dreissena rostriformis | reverse complement strand
AAGCGTTCTGTAAATAATTGGCATATCTCAGACACATTTGAGCCTTATTCTGGAAAGACTGGACTTAATGCATGTGCGTAAAGTGTCATCCAAGATAAGTCTGTGCAGTCCGCAGAGGCTTATCAGTAAAACCATTTTCCGCCTAGACTGGATTTTCGTCTAGAAGAGACTTCCATTAAACTTAAAATTCCATTAAATCGTCAAGTGCTTTCCCTGACAAAAAGCATTTTAAAGTTTGTTGGCGCACACATAAAATCTTTCTTCTGCTAAGCAAGGTGGCCGCCTGATCGACAAACAGGTCTGAGAGCGAGATTTGTTTAAGGTATTTCTCTTGACTTTTCTCAGGAATATATTCAGCAAATTAAATACAATAGACTAGTTTCAGATAAAAATACTGCATCTGAAGTTCACGGTTTCACAAAGGTTCTGGTTCATAATACCACTTATTCGGATTTCAAGGACTGACATGAAGAAACTAATTCCCAGACAATCACTCCATACCGTTGAAGATGATACAAACACTAACACCATTCTATTTTTCTATATTTTTCAAGATAGTGACGGTTAAATAACTTTAACAAAACCGGTCAGACAGGTCTAACCAAACTGTGGATGTCTTAACAACATTGACAATCACACACACATTAAAATAATACATACTGAACTTGACTGACCCTATTGTTTTAAGCCGGAAATTAATTTTTGTTTGGTTCCAGATCGGGTTCTAGGTCCTGTTCTCTACATTTATTCATATTTAAAACATTGACTTAAACATATGACAACAAATATTGAAAACTGAAAACATATTTTGGAAGATTTCTGTCTTTTAATTTCCATATTTAAGGGGAAATTACTAATATATGGTAAGAAAGTAAGGATGAAAAGTTAAACTAACATATAATAACTGGAAGACTAGCGAGCCTTGACATTACAATACACGAAACACAAATTACATTAATTAATGTTTACGGTCCTAACTTGGATGAAAGTATTTTTTACCAAACATTGNCAAAAAACAGTATTGTTAAAATGTATAAATAATCGATATTGGTTAGATGAATTAAGTAGCAAAATAATTATAAGCGTGCCTTTTTTTCTTAAAATATCTTTACATAGTATTTATAGATACTGTTTACATAACAAATGTTATACGTGATTGAACAATAAGTAATATTGACCGAGTTGTAAACTAATATGACAAGCATAAAACACTTGTAATCGCAATTTTAACATTACATTGTTGCAAGTTATACTATATAAAATGTAATGCACCTCTGATGCCTAACCTATAATTTTGCCTTTCGATAGTAGGTAGGCAACACATCAGAAATCAGTGTATTACTATTTTTCCTTAAAAAAAACAACATATTGTCAGGTTATTAAAGACCGATCCTTTAATAACTGTCTCATTTTCTCGTATTGTTAATAGCAAATACTTAAAGGAAAGGCATACTTTGACAACAATCGTATTTTAACTGATGTATACTTAGATGTTTATTTTTTGTTTTTACTCTTGTGTTTATCTTAAGTATATGTGGAAATACTAAACATGATATTATTAGCATCGGCAAATACCGATAAATAATCTATTGATAAAAAATCTCACCTCAGTTTTCTATCAAGCATACGTGCATGAACAACATGTTTAGTTGTATCGTCATGAACTCACTTATTATTTAATTAAGCACGATACGATGTCTTGTACAATATCGATTTTACATGTTAGTCCGTATCAATATTTAATAGCATGAATTTTTGTATTTATCTTTGTGAGATCGTATCTAAATGGACAAGCTCGCACTTACACAACATTTATTATAACCTCATTCTTTATGAGTATTATAATATGTACACTAAATGTAAAAGGGCTAAACAACAAAGAAAAACGTATTAAAATGTTCAAATGGTTAGAATAAAAGAAATATAATATATGCCTACTGCAAGAAAGTCATTTGACAGATACTGTCATTCAAACATTAAAACACGAATGAGATGGTGATATTTACCTCAGTGGACATCACACAAACAAACAAGGAATAACATTTCTAATAAAAAATAACTCAAATATTAAGACCAGTAGCTTTAAAGATATAATAACTGGAAGACTAGCGAGCCTTGACATTACAATACACGAAACACAAATAACATTAATTAATGTTTACGGTCCTAATTTGGATGAAAGTAATTTTTACCAAACATTGCATACTTTTATTAACGACAATTCCGATAAAAATATTATAATTGGCGGAGACTTCAATACCGTGATGAATCAAATATTAGACAAGAAACATGGCAATTTATTTACACACCTTAAAAATAGGACACGTTTGAATGATATAATTGAAAATTGTAACCTGTTAGATATTTAGCGTACATTAAATCCATCCGAGTGCAAATGTACATGGCATTCAAACACCAAACCAACTATATATTGCAGGCTAGACTACTTCCTTATATCAGAATCATTATGCAACATAATCGACAACTGTTATATCAAACCAGGTTTCATGACCGATCATTCCCTTGTTGCTTTAAAACTTAACAATATTCAGCCCGAACGAGGACCGGGCTATTTCAAATTAAATAATAGCATTTTATTAGACGCTCAATATGAAACCCGACTAAAACAGGAGATAACATATACAGTACAAAACAACCCAGATGCAAACCCAAATACTTTATGGGAGATTATAAAAGGTAACGTACGCAATATAACAATTAGATACACATCATTTAAACGAAAAGAAACACGCAAACTTGAAGAAAAAACACTACATGATATAGAAACACTACAAAGACAACTACATTACACAAAGACCATCGACAAAGCCACTATTGAATGTGAAATTCTTTCAAAAAATCAAGTATAAGAAGAGATTTATCATGAACATCTAAATGGAATAATCCTAAGGGCGAGAGCTAAACATGTAGAACACAATGAAAAAAATACTAAATATTTTGCACACATCGAAAAACGTAAAAGTGAACAAAAAACCATTCACAAACTTGTCGTCAACGACATTGAAGTAACCAACAGAACACAAATTCTTGAAGAACAACGATTATTTTTTGAAAACCTCTATAAACAGAAACGAAACTCAACCAATACGATTTTCAATACTCCTCAATCAACTCTAAATGATAATGAAAAACACTCATGTGAAGGAATCCTTACCGAATATGAATGTGGGATAGCACTTAAAGAAATGCAACATAATAAAAGTCCGGGATCAGATGGTATAACAATTGAATTCTACAAAATATTTTGGAATGAAATAAAAACATATTTAACCAACTCCCTCAACTACTCTTTTACCAATGGAAATCAAACTGTGCTGCAAAAACAAAGTATAATATCATTTATCCCTTAACCTGGTAAAAACCTAGAAACCTTATCAAACTGGCGCCCTTAAGTTTATTAAACAACGACTATAAAATTGCAACAAAAAGCATAGCAAAGAGAATAAAAAAAAATATTACCTTCAATTATTTCAAGTTCACAATCTGGATTTATAAAAGGGCGCTATATCGGCGAAAATGTACGATTGATACAAGAATGCATTAATTATTTTAATAACACAAATAAATCGGGTCTTATATTTTTCGCAGACTTTGAAAAAGCATTCGACTCCCTCGACCATGCGTTTATGTTCACATGTTAAGAGAAAATGAACTTTGGAGAATATATGATAAAATGGGTGAAACTTTGTTACACTGACATAAATAGTCTTATTATAAACAATGGGTTCTTCTCTGATAGTTCTAATATCGGAAGAGGTGTAAGACTGGGATGTCCACTCTCATCGTCATATTTATTATATGTATAGAATTCCTATCACATCATATACAATCTTACCCAGATATAAATGGTATATCTTTTAAACCAGGTGAAGAAATCAAACAGTCATTTTTCGCCGATGACGCAACTTATTAGTGCAACAATAATCCCAGCTCCTTTAACAACTTGATAGAATCACTCACCCTGTTTGGAAACGTATCAGGACTAAAACTAAATAAAAGTAAATGCACTGTTCTTAAAGAAGGTAATTATAGGCATACAAACATCCATCTTAAAACGGAAATGAACTTCCATTGGACATCAAAAGAGGCATCAACGTTAGGCATAATATTCACAAACAATGAAAATGAAAAAATATTAAAAAACATAATACCCAGACTACAAACATTCAAAAACTGACTGACATCTATTCTTCTATAAATTCAATCAAATCCAGTTGGGTCAAACGTATATTAGATACCACAAATAAGAGTCAATGGGCANTAAACAGTAATAAAAGGGAATTAAAACGCATTCAATTTAATTACTATTTTATTACTCAATGGTTGAAAGGAGACCAGAGCAACAGAGTTACAACTTTTTGAGGCACGATGAAATGAAATTACTAACACGCATCAACTACATCCCTTCTTTATACAAAAAAGATTTCAGAATATAGCATCATATAGTTAATATTTCAGATCATCATCGCGCACCTACAGGAAGAAGCAGCAATATTGGGTGTAAAAGATCCAAATTACCTACTTGATTGTTTATGTGACTAATTCAAAATAAATAAAACGAAGCTTAAAAATAAATTGATCAAGAAACTACCATCAGAGAAAAAATAATTATGAATAAAGTTGACCGATATAAACTGGAGTACATGTACATATCATCTAGCTAAAACAGTGTCGGTTGTTCGTAGCGATGACGTATTTAGGAGGGAAGACACGATGACGTCACCAGTAACAAAATTAAGCATTATTAAAGGGACTTTACTAAATAATCGAATTATCAACGAAATTAAATTTATTAAAGCGACTGTACTGTACACTATACTTACTAATAAAACCAGCTATGCTTATCGAACAATATAGAAGCAAACATATAAAATTGTCATTACATTAATTATCCCAAATTTTAAGAGAAGAAATGCATTAATTATTTTAATAACATAAATAAATCGGGTCTTATATTCTTTGCAGAATTTGAAAAAGCTTTCGACTCACTCGACCATGACTTTATGTTCACATGTTTAGAGAAAATGAACTTTTACACTGACATAAATAGTCTTATTATAAACAATGAGTTCTTCTCTGATAGTTTAAATATCGGAAGAGGTGTAAGACAGGGATGTCCACTCTCATCGTCGTTATTTATTATATGTATAGAATTCCTATCACATTATATAAATCTAACCCTGATATAAATGGTATATCTGTTAAACCAGGTGGAGAAATCAAACAGTCATTATTCGCCGATGACACAACTCATTTTTGCAACAATAATCCCAGCTCCTTTAACAACTTGATAGAGTCACTTACCCTGTTTGGAAACGTATCATGACTAAAACTAAATAAAAGTAAATGCACTGTTCTTAAAGTAGGTAATTATAGGCATACAAACATCCATCTTAAAACGGAAATGAACTTCCATTGGACATCAAAAGAGGCATCAACGTTAGGCATAACATTCACAAAAAATGAAAATGAAACAATATTAAAAAACACAATACCCAGACTACGAGCATTCAAAAACTGTATTAAATCATGGCAACACCGAAAACTAACCTTTATTGGAAAAATAACGTCTATTTTTGACTTCTTATGGGAATGCAAACCCGACAAAATAAAGCGAATACAATTAATAAAACTTGTAGAGCTTGGAGGTCTCCAACTGACTGACAACTATTCTTTCATACATTCAATCAAATCCAGTTGGGTCAAACGTATATTAGATACCACAAATAAGAGTTAATGGGCATTGTTTTGTCAAAAAATACTAACCAAATATGGTGGCTCTTTAGTTTTTGAATGTAACATTAGCGAGTCTCTAATACTTGACATAGCAAAACAAAATATATTTATATCTAATATACTTTCAGCATGGAGGCAAGTCACAAATATGTAAGAAGAAAACAACAATGATAAAACAATTCTATGGAATAATAAAAGCATAAACGCAAATAAAAGCACATTTATTTTATAAAGACTGGTTTCAAAAGAGCATTAAATATGTTGATCAATTATTTGATTACCGAAAAAACGATTTTTATTCCTTTGATTATATATGCTACTTGTGTGAAATCCCTGCAACAGACTTCCTGGTGTTTTACTCGCTAATAAAAAGTATTTCATCACATATGAAATTTTTGATAAACACAAACAACACGCAAAACATTAGAACCACATTTCTCGAAAAGCTCACAACGAAACAAAAACCGAACAAACTATTATACAGAACGCAAATAAATAATATCATAAACGAACCATTTAATTCCCAAATAAAATTGCAAATATATTCCAATAGCATGAATTAAAATAGAACGAAATACTTCTTATGTCTTACAAAACAACAATCGACATCACACTTAGAAACTATCAGTTCAATTACATAAATCGCATAATCGCGACCAATAAATATCTTTTTAAATGCAAATTATGCAACTCGAACTTATGTGATTTCTGCGGTGAAAATATCGAAACTATATAACATCTTTTTTGGGAGTGCAAAAACATCCAACCTATCTGGAATCAGTTGACATCCTTTCTTGGCCAACAACAACTAAACGTTAAACTTTCCTTATTAAATATTAGTTTTGAAACTAACACACTAAAATCAATAGACGGTAATAATATTGTGAATTTTATCCTCATATTAATGAAATATTTTATCTTTAACATGAAATACAGAAAACAAATACCAAATTTGAATTGTTTTATACATAGCCTGAAACTAAAGATTCAGATTGAGAAAAAAATAGCCCTCAGTAATGAAAAAATGCATATTTTTAACAAAAATGGAATCGAATTTAATTTTCATAAAGCTTGTCCAGTTATATACTTTTCACTTAAGGTTAGCTTATCATTTTATTTATTCCTTTTACTATTTTTTTTTCTTTTTTAAAATCTTATAACATCATTGATTATATATAACAGAACACATACTGTTACCACTGATAAAAATGTTACAAACCACGGTAAAAAAAAATAAAAAAAATTATAAGGCATATTTTCTGTATACTATGTTCGAACCATTGTCTGCAAATGTCAACATGTTTGTATACAATAAATGCTCTAAAAAAAATCCAAAAAAAAATCATTCAATGTGCGAAATTTTGGATTAATGCTTCTGAAAGGGATATGTAATTTCATCATTATAATTCATAATTGGATTCTATTTCAATTGGAAAAGTTATTTTGACTTTTTGCACACGCATTCATATTTTTCAAAACTACAAACTGTACGCTACTTTCTTAAGGGTAAACGTGTTCATAATTTGTTTTCAAAAATAAAATAACCAATCCCAATCGGAATCACTTGGAAAGAAAAACTCGAAAGTCCTAAATTTAAAGTTAAGTGACAAATTCACTATACACAAACAAAAATAAATAATTAATCACAAAAAAAAAACATGTTTAAATACAATATTAAATCTTGGGTCAACCCGCTGGAAACTATTTGTTTAACAACAGATTATAAATAGAGGCTTATTATAATTGAAAATGGTATCAGGGCATTTATGTATTCTAAAATAGTACAAAAATATACATAGCTTGAGCAAAGAAAAACGTTTATCCATTATACTACATTTATGGAGCTTTCATCGCATATTAGTCACTATATACTATGTGTTTGTGCTAGACGAAACCATTTTGCATTTGTCAAAAATATTCATGGAAATGTCTTAGATGAAAGTAACTTTCTCGTTTGAAATATGTTCAAAGTATGTATAGCTTTAGAACATTGATAATGATAATGGGTGTGTTGTAATATGGTTTTATTTAAACTATCGTCTAGAAGTTCTCCTTCACGTTTTCATGAGAATCTATGGGAATTGTTATTGTAGATTGAGCATTTGCTGGCATATCGTATGTTAGGTCCAGAGGAATAGTCGTTTCACTTCCAAGCATCATAAATAGGAATGCAATACTGCTGGAGCAACTGGAGTTTCACTTCTTTATATTGTCGGAAATCACATTTAAGTAAAACAATCGGTTGGTTGAATTTATGCAAAACGGGACAATTAATCGGATAACCTATATATCTTAATAAAAAAACAATATAAATAACATTTTATAAAGTATCAACTATTTTAAACACTTTACTTAATTTAATGTTTTATCGTATGTCGTTGAGAATAAGATGTTTGAATATATCACTTGGTTGTACCCTTATTTTTACAGTTGATGCTCGAAGGGACCGAACTTGATAACGCTTAGCTTTGCATTTACATGTATCAATACATAGTCGCATTTAACAGAAACATCCATTCAGACTAAAGCTTTACATTGGTTTTATTTTATACGCAAATGTATAACCATTTTACAATGAGGTGAATGTGCATAGAACGCAAGAACATCAACCGCCATGCATAATGAGAAGTAAATACCTCACTTATTCACCATGTCCGAACCATTCATTGTAAGGACCACAACAAGTCCGGTGATCTTGCCCTTTTTACTTAGACGACCCATATTTCTATAGAGCATTTTCTGTATTACAGTTAATCTCAACTGTACGAGTTATTCATCTGCTTTTGTTCCTCATTGATTAAGTCATAGTTATATGAGAACTTAATGCTTTAATGTTTTTTTTTTATATTTCAACAGACCATGAGGTCTTGCTTAAACAGTCAAAACATATGAAGTCACGAAACAATCTATATACAACGGAAACTTTTTATTTTGTTGTATTGATAGCATCGTAATATCAAATACATTGCTTCAACTATTTTAGCAATCGTTATCATTTAAAACATACCTGTTTATACGACATTGAAGTCCCAAATAGTATTTAATAATGGTGAAATTGGTGATGCATTTTAGAAAACGTCTCTAAATAATTTTGTTGCCATACGAGTCCATTGCTATCTGAAAATTGAAAATTAACATCCCTTCAAACACCGCATAGCACTAGTTAAAAAATCGCTTCTTTCTAAAACATATTATACACAACAGTGATAAGTTGTATCCTGCATTCGGCAGGTAAAGTCAATGTGCATCAAAGTAGCTTACATACAAATTGTATAACGTTATGCATCGACAGGTCTGTAAATGGTTAACGACATTTTTAAATGCATATCTGTTCAATAAGTTTAAAGATTTATATTGAAAATATAAACCTTCATGCAAATAAATCCCATTTTGTAAATGCAATCATTCATTAAATTGTATGTAGTATTTTTGTATTATGCATTACATTCAGTGCAGAGCTCTATAGAACTCTGTAAATATTGGTTTTAGTTCCGAAAGAATAAATGGGCTAATTGTATGTTAATTTATGGACATTGAGTTAGTACTAGTACAAGAATGAAGATTCGCTGGTTTGATTGTAACACACAGCACATGAGTATCAACTCACAGTTCGAAGTTTAGTACATATGAGATTAAGTGTCTGTTATTTCCTCGCGCATAAATGATTCCAGACAAATCTCATTTCCGGCTCACAATTTCCGACAAGTACATCTGAATAAGTCTCTTACGTTAGCCGTTTAACATTCCTCTCGAAAAATGTAATATTGTCGAATATTTGGCGACGAATGGCATACGTGTTCGTTTTTACGTCATGTCGAGCATATTTGTCGTTCTTTCTTGTTCGTGTTGGCGACTTTGGCATTCCCGCCGACATGCCAGAGCGATATGGAAGTAATCAGCAATGATGAATATGCATTGAGCCATTAAGACAACCTTCCAGATAAATGAAGTGTGCTACTTCGCGTTATTACTCTATCATGACACAAAAAGTACACCGTCCTTGTAAATGGTCGATGTAAAATTTAGCTTGAGATTCGTGGCTATTTAAAGATATGCAAAGCATTGTTTCAACTCTCATTTGAATGGACATTGGCCCGATTGTCGAAAGGAACGGATCAATAACATTCGGAACTCATAACTCGCAGAGGGCATCACTAACGGTTTGTTTTTTTAATGGCATTCTCTCCTGTATTTATTTAAGCTGTTTTATTTAAGCTTTACAGACACTATATGACCATTTGGCTTAGTAAGTCAAATGAATATTTTTAATTTTTATACTTGAATTGATTTTAAAATAATTGGATTAATGCGCCTGTTTGCACATACTTACGAATGCCAAACATGGAAAATATATTCTGTAATTATAGACTGGATAACAGTAAATGGATTTTTTTTTCTCTTTGAAATAAAGGAATATTGAATCCCCAGTGTCACTCTAGCAGAGTAACGCTTGTAACCATCCGAAATGTATTTATTGAAACCCGAGCGTTTGGTAGCTCTTAATTGACATTGTCTGGGTTTATTAATTCTACTGATGGAGTCTGTAAGTTTTAATAATTGATAACTTGTTTAAACAAATTCAGCGAATACAAATTGTCAGAACACCTAACTAGCATAATAAAGTCGATATGTATGAATGCCTTGATTGTAAGAATATTCGAAATTTATTTCAGATCGACAATTGCTGTTTTTATTTCTGAAATCGTGTCAGTCACATACATGTACAGATTGATTAAATTTAAATTATTACTGTAATAACACTATATCTAAGTCATATATGTCCATATATCGATTTGACGTAATTAGAACGAGCAAAATGCGTTACGAATGATTCTGTCATAAAATTTGCAAGGTTGCAATAATAATTCTGCTCAAACCCAGTTTCCAAACAGTTCCGTTAAAATAAAGTATAAAACTGATATCGGAACTGACAATAATATATTCATGTTCTAGTTATTGGTACTTGCCCTAAACTAATGTAATACATACTGCTATTTTGTCTGCACGTATACATGTTTTAAGTAGAATAATGCTTATAAACAAAGTCAGTATCAGGAAAAAATGGTCACTAGATGTTATACAAAATGGACGTAAGTTTTTCGAAACATGTCTGTTTATATACACTCTGTCATACGCACCATACTAGATATGTCTCTGACATGTATGTTGATTTGTTGATTTCATTATTTTCGTTACATTAAATGTTATTTTATAAATCAGTAATAGTCTAGTATACATTTTGTCTGGAAATTACTAAGTTTAAATCTGATACATAACGTTTTGTATAACAG
>VMBQ01016369.1:0-11200 GCA_007657795.1 Dreissena rostriformis | reverse complement strand
GCCAGCATAGCTCCAGACCAGTAAACGCATCCGTGCAGGCTGGTCAGGATCTACCCTGTCCGCTTATGAGACAAAAAGCGGACAGCGCAGCTCCTGACCAGACTGAGCGGATGTGCATTCTGTTCTGGAGCTACACTGGCCGCACATGCCTTAAGACCCATTTTCGCATGACGCGGCTGCGATGGAAATCAAACTGTTAACCTATATAAGGTACTTGAAACTTTAAAACATATTGTCTTCAACTCGAGGATTGGGCACAACTCTCCCCAAACGCTTGTCTAGGTCGTGTTGTATACGACAATTAGACCGTTTTACATAAATCATCCTGATATTGCATGGTCTTATTATTTTAAAACTACGAGTCTTTCGTATTTGTGGACGCGGAAAAAAAACTAACAATAATAGAAGCTTGATAATAGAAAATATTTTTATAATAAATGATATACATACTTAGTTTCAAAATTAATTTAGTTTGTATTGTACAAGCTAGTGTTTTGTTGTTGTAAAATACTGTGTTGATTTTTTTTTTTAATATTGTGTTTAAATATAACCCAATTATAATTTTATATGAATGTATGTTGAATGTATGACACTTATATTTATCATTTATGTACCCATCAAATAGCTGTACATGAAATCATGAAAAACTCTGTATATGAAATTCATAATACTTTATACAAAGCTATGTATGTACATAATATTCTATGTATGAACGTCATAACTTACGGAGTGAATACAATTTTGCAATAGAAAAAATAATGAAACAAGACCTGTGTTTGAGAAACACAATGCCCCCTACTGCGCTTTGAAGCCGCATGACAGCTATTTTAGAAACAAGGTTATATTTTGAATGTAAAGGTCACAGTGACTTTGACCTTTGACCTAGTGACCTCAAACCATGTTTGATTGTAGATGTCAATGAGATGCGTGCACATGTGAAGTTTAAAGAACATAGACCCAAGAGTTTTCATTTTATGAGCAAGGTTAAAGTTTTGGGACAGAATGACAGACAGGCAAAAAACATTATACCCCCCCCCCCTTTTTTTTAAAGGGGGCATACAAAATTAATAGAAACTTGGTATTTTGACAAAAGTTAATTTCGTTTAAAAACAATTTCTGAATAAAGTTGATGTAAAAATAATATAAGTAAACATGTTCAGTCAAAATCATTCATTTGAGACATAATAGCAAATAATTCTCTTCATCCGTTTGAACAACTTAACAAGAATTTAACTTGTATTTGACACAGTTTGGCCATATCTTTAGACTTCTAGACTTAGAATTTCAACATAAAGTTTTGGTTAAAACTACATAAGGTAATTACTTAAAACTGTTTACTTGTCAATATATAGAAACATTTTTTGATGGGACTTTATAAAAATTGTGTACGAGCATTAAAAGTCCACATTTATGAGGTTTTTATAGCCATGTATACAAACAATAACACACACTCATATATATATATTTGAATATATGCTTCTTTTAATCTGAAATATGCTTCCTAATAATAAGTATATATACTTAAATTAAAAAATAAAATAAAAACTCAATATGGAGGTTCAATTAAATGTTTGTTCAAAATATTGTAAAATAAATACAAAATAAAATGATTTTAACAGATTGCATAGATACATAGCATTCATCATCAATCTGTTAAAAAAAAACACACAAAACATTGAA
This sequence comes from Dreissena rostriformis, assembly GCA_007657795.1. Classification (NCBI taxonomy): domain Eukaryota; kingdom Metazoa; phylum Mollusca; class Bivalvia; order Myida; family Dreissenidae; genus Dreissena; species Dreissena rostriformis. Next base: position 9,520 of record VMBQ01016369.1, on the reverse strand, counting down.
CATTTCATGACCTTAAATGATTTGTTTACTGAAGATCAAATGAAAACCTTCAAGAACAAAGCCATTTTTCCAATTTTTTTCCACATGTGTTGTTTCAGTAATATTTAAGCACTTCCTTAAAAGAGAAGTTTTAATTGTTCTTATCTCACATAGGCTGTCATAAATTGATCTACGATCCAACAAACACAGAGTCATAACAAAGACGAAAATGGTCTACTCGGCTAAGCATATGTCAACTTTATTTACGTATTAAGTCAAAGATTTTTTTTTAGGTAAATGATTTATTTACAAACCAGGCATTGTGGATAAAACATATTCTGTGTAGAAAAACACATATTTTAACATTAAACTAAGTTAACATGAATAAACAACAATGAAACATGGAGATAACTGCCTCATATACTGGACACAATCTACAACACACCAAAGATCGTTGATGTAAAAAAATCTCAAAATTGAGTTAAAGTCCGCATGGCTAATCAGGGATGACATTTTTGCCTAGACGGAATTTTGGTTTAGAAGTGACTTCCTTTAAACGAAAAATTCCATTAAAGCTGAAAGTTTCATCCCTGATTAGCCGGTGCAGACTGCAAACGCTGAAACATTGAGATTACTGCCTCATATACTCAACACAATCAACAAAACACCAAATGTTGTTGACAAAAACAAATCCCAAATCAAGTTTAGTCTGCACAGGCTAATCAGGGACGACAATATTTGTGTTAAGAAGCAACTTCCTTAAAACAAAAATTCTATAACAGCGGAAAGTCCCTGATTAGCCGGTGCAGACTGCAAACAATGAAACATTGAGATTACTGCCTCATATACTGAACACAATCAATAACACACCAAACGTTGTCTGCAAAAACAAATCTCAAAATCGAGTTAATGTTCATTTTTATGTCATGAAATATTGTGGAATTATCATAACATATGTATCATCTACGACCAGGTAACGTTATTTTGTCAAATTAATGAAATTAACCTTAGCTATACTTTAAAGTTTCACTAACTATACAGGATTTAATGATGGAAACATTTTATTGGGCTTAATGAAATAAACGTTTAACAAAAGGCAAACGCCATAGGTAAGTCTCAAACTTTGATTGCGTGGGTATAATTGAGCTTTGTTCTGGGAAAACAGGACATCATGTATGTGCGTAAAGTATCGTCTCAGATTAGCTTGTGCAGTCCCCACATGCTTATCAGGGACGACACTTCCTGTGTAAACTACAGTTGTACTAAGAACAGACTTCCTTTTAACGAAAAATACCATAAAAGCGGACAGTCATCCCTGATAAGCCTGTGAAGACTGCACAGGCTAACCTGGGAATTCTTTACCCCTGTGCATTAAGCCCCATTTTCCCAGAGTGCAACTCATATTTATTATACACATTGTTTTTCCAAACAAAAACTTAACATTCAACTAAGTTAACATAAATTAACAACATGAAACATGGAGTCATATACCGGTACTGAACACAATCAACAATACACAAAATGTTGTTGACAAAAACAAATGTTAAAATAGCGAGCGCTTATCAGGGTCTACACTTTCTGCCTACACTGGATTTTCGTTTAGAGAAGACCTTCTTTAAACGAAAATTTCCATAAAAGCAGAAAAAGTCGTCCGTAATTTGCCTTTGCTGACACTTTACAAGTCCAGTTTTCCCAGAAGGAGGTTCGATGAATTGGAACCTAGGCATACAAATCATCACAATCTCGCTGTGGGACACTGAGCTTTTGTTCCCCAGAGTCTGAATCTACTGAGGCCACCATCAGGGTAAATAGTCAACCGGACATGGGAGACCACTCCTACACTCTCTAGGTCCTTTCTGTCAATAAAGTGCTGGTTATGTCCCTTGAGTTTTGTAACTGGAAGTAATGTTTTCCAGTTTGTGTGTCGCAGAAATGTCTTTATATTTGCATCTCTGTCATCCAAGAAGCATGCTGAAATTGAGAACATGAGAGGTTGCCTAGTAATTAATTAATTGGGGCCCCATTCTGGGAAAACGGGGCTTAAGCATTTGCGGAAAGTGTCGTCCCTGATTAGCCTCTGCAGTTGTTTTTTGCTAAAAGCGGAAAGATTTGTCTCCGATAAGCCTGTGCGGACTGCAAAGGCTAATCTGGGATGAAACTATGCGCATGCACTAAACTCCGTTTTCTCAGAGCATACTTATTTGTATAGAAATAAAGGAGAGGTCAAGATTTAATAATTAAACCATGATAGCTATATGTTAAAGGGACTTGTTCACAGATTTCAAAATGACAATTTTTTACTTTTTGTGAAGGATTCAAAAAATAAAAGAACACTGTTACATCAGGGAGCAAAATAACACAAGTAATTACAAAACTGAAGAAATTATAAAGCGTTAAAACAAACGCAAAACGATTCAATAATTCGGAATGTTTCGCTTATATTTTATATTAATACATGGATTGCTTATATAATGAAAAAAATGCAACGTTTTAACGAAAAGTCCACATTTCGGAGTGGTTTCAGCTGTTGCTTTCTAATTCAAAGTAGTTCGAGCCAAGGTGGGGTAAACTTGTTTTCTTTCTCAAGTTCTAATCTTGTTTTACACTGTAGCTGCGATATTTACATGTTTCCACCCAGTTACTTCCCTTGTTGCTTACCTTCCACCAGACATGAATCTGGGAAGTCCCCCTTGAAATGGTTGGTGTCAACTTCAACCTGAAAAAATGCATACAATTGAGCGGCGCTTTGTGAAAACTGGGCTTAATGCTTGTGCGTAAAGTGTCGTCCCAGATTAACAAGTGCAGTCCACTAAGCAGGGATGATAAAAAAAGTTTCTTCTTCGTGAAAATCCATTTTAGGTGGAAAGTGTCATCCCTGATAAGCCTATGCGGACTGCACAGGCTAATCTGTGATGACACTTTACACACATGCATTAACCCTTTGAGCGCTGGAACCGGATTTTGAAGGCCTTTGCAAACAGTTTGGATCCAGATGAGACGCCACAGAACGTGGCGTCTCATCAGGATCCAAACTGTTTGCTATTCTGATAGTATTCTTTGAAAAAAAATTCAAAGAAAATGCAAATTTTAGAAATTTAGCAGACAACATTTTAGCAGATGACAAATTTCCCAGCATGCAAAGGGTTAAGCCCGGTTTACCAAGAGCTAGGCTCAATATTTACTCAAAATGTTTGGAACTTTTGATTGAAATGAAGCATAGAAGTAATTTGAATGTCTGAAAATTAACTCACCTGTGTAATGGGGAGTGGTCAGTTTCGAACTAAGGGGCGTGATCCTAACATTATTCGTAAAGGACCACAATTTGATGTCACATACTAAATATCACAGCTAAGTGTTTTGTGGTTTCAGAGAACCTTTTTGTAATGTTATAACACTATATACTCGTCATAAAAAATTTCACCCCACACCTAAGGAAGGGCAATTTTTGACCCCATAGGCATGATTTGATAAAACTTATATAGGGCCACTATGCAATGTGACACACAAAGTATTAAAACTGATACGCCTTAAAAATTATTTATTTGACTACATCAGTGTAACTGTTTATAAATCATGTGACCCCTGTGTCATGGCCAATTTGGACCAAGGGTCCTGACTTGAACAAATGAGTTGCGTTCTGAGAAAACTGGACAAAATGCATGTGCGTAAAGTGTCATCCCAGATTAGCCTGTGCAGTTCGCACAGGCTAATCCGGGACGACACTTTCCGCCTAAACTGGACTTTCGCTAAGAAGAGACATCATTTAAACGAAAAATTCCATAAAAGCGGAAATTGTCGTCCCTGATTAGCCTGTGTGGACTGCACAGGCTAATCTGGGATGACACTTTACGCACATGCATTATGCCCAGTTTTCTCAGAACACGACTCAAATGTTGTACAGAACTACCATCTGATGTTACATACTAAATATCAAAGCTTTGAGACTTGGGTATCACAGCTAAGTGCTTTGTGGTTTCAGATAATCTTTTTTTAATGTTATTACACTACATATTCATTAAATTTTTCGCCCCCAAACCTAAGGAAGGGCAATTTTTGACCCCAAAGAGAAGATTTTAAAGTTTCCATTTGTAAAACCCGTTTTGGGATTACATATGACTGTGCATCCTGCACAGCGGACACAAGTGGTTCCAAAGGCTCACCCAGTGCACAACACTTCAATTTAAACATAACTTAAATGTACATGTAAATCTTAAAGAACCATATTATTGACATAGTACAAGTAAGTTGTCTTTCTGCGTTGGTAATTTAAAAAAACAACTTACCATGTTGACAATGCCAGGATGACCAAGACGGAACACACACCACTCTGATCCTGAAAGTACAATTAAATAAATATGGGTCGCACTCTGAGAAAAGGGGCTTTAATGCATGTGCGTAAAGTGTCATCCCAGCTTTGTCGTGCAGTCTGCACAGGCTAATCAGGGACACTTTCCGTTGTTATTGTATTTTCTTTTAAAGGAAGACTATTGTTGATGAAAATCCAGTTTAGGCGGAAAGTGTCGTCCCTGATTAGCCTGTGCGGACTGCACAGGCTGATCTGGGATGANATACACATGCATACCAAATATGAAAGCAATATCTGAAGGGACACAGTAGTCATGAGCCTTTTTCGAATCGCGGTCACAGATTTCGAAACCTGAATGCTGACCTCAAGTTCAAGGTCAAGGTCACAGGGGTAAAACAATGTATGCGCATGTAAAGGCGTTGTTCAGATACACATGCATACCAAATATGAAAGCAATATCTGAAGGGACACAGTAGTCATGAGCCTTTTTCGAATCGCGGTCGCAGATTTTGAAACCTGAATGCTGACCTCAAGTTCAAGGTCAAGGTCACAGGGGTCAAAAAATGTATGCGCATGGAAAGGTGTTGTCCAGATACACATGCATACCAAATATGAAAGCAATATCTGAAGGGACACAGAAGTTATGAGCCTTTTTCGAAAATTGTGACACCGCCACCCCAGACGCCGCCGCCGACGAAGTAACACCTGTATGTACCCTGACCATAGTCAGGCGACACAAAAAGCCAAACAAACAAAACATAAGACTGGGTTGTGCTGTCACCAGTTAGAAATTTAGAAGTATTGGTTCTGTTTTTTTGTTTGTTTTTTTTTCACCGTTTTCAACAATATATCAGTCATATTACAGCAACACACTCACACTTTTTCAGGGCTAGCTGATTAACCAGTACTAAGTGCACAAAGTTACACACAGTAACTGACAACTTGAATAACCCTACATTTTTTAGGAGAATCCTGCGAACCCGCAAAGTTACATTTGAATTACCCTAGATTTTGGAGGGGTATCCTGCGAACCCGGGATTTACAGTCTAGTGCTCTACCAACTGAGCGAGCTGGATTCTTTATTTTTAGTTTGGGCTGTTGGTTTTCAGAAACTGCAAATTTTTTGACGTCCATTACTTCTATTAAGCCTCATTCTGGAAAAACTGGGCTTAATGCATGTGCGTAAAATATCCCAGATTAGCCTGTGCAGTATACACAGGCTAATTAGGGAAAACATATTCAGGCTTAACTAGATTTTCGCTAAGAAGAAACCTCCAATAAACAAAATATTCCAGAAAAGCGGACAGTGTTGTCCCTGATTAGCCTGTGCGAACTGGGATGACACTTTATGCAAATGCCATAAGCCCCATTTCAACAATACAAGGCTCTATTCATCCATGTTTCACTGGTACCCACCTAGCTGTATGACGCACCAGTTGTATCCCTCGGAGCGCTTTCTCCTTGTTTCCCAGCCGTCCATCCACTTGCCACAGTTCGTGTAGTAGCCTTCACGGAATATCGGAGCCTCATCCTGTCAAACAACACACACTGCCAAATATATAAACCAGATATAGATGTTTCCAGATCTTGTTAATCTGATGCATGGAAATTTTAAATTAGTCTGCAATTGTCTGCAATCATTTTACTCAATTATGACCTGTGTCATGCGAAATTGGGTCTAATGGAATGTGCTGCCAGTTTAGCACCAGACCAGCCTGCTCATTTGTGCAGTCTGGCATGGAGCTTCACTGTTCACTAATTAGAACATGTTACTTAGTGTGAGTTTATAGCGCACAGTGTAGCTCCTGACCAGACTGTGCAACCGCACTGGCTGATCTGGAGCTATGCTGGCCGCAAACAGCATTTTAACCCTTTGAGCGCTGGAACCGAATTTTAAAGGCCTTTGCAAACAGTTTGGATCCAGATGAGACGCCACAGAACGTGGCGTCTCATCAGGATCCAAACTGTTTGCTATTCTGAGAGTATTCTTTGAAAAAAAATCGAAGAAAATGCTAATTTTAGAAATTCAGCAGACAACATTTTAGCAGACGACAAATTTCCCAGCATGCAAAGGGTTAAAGACACAATTTTGCATGACATGGCTCATATCACATGCTTAAGTTCATTATTATACACAAGAGCATGTATTGAAGCTAGTTATAACTTCAGTTATTTGTGAAGTTTGATGCTTGAAAATTAATCTGTTAGCAATACTTGGGAATGAGTTGGAACTGTATATGGCAAGAATTATAGTTATCATTAAAAAACAAAACAGTACAAAACATCGAACTTGCTATTTTTATTAATATTGTTAAAGTGATCAGCATACATGTATATATTTATTAAACAACAATACATTGTGCATTGTTAATTTGTAAGCATATTTAAAAATTCTGACAGTTGTGATTGTAATCACTATTTGAGACTTATTCTGATAAAATAGGGCTTATTGCAGCGATATTTTTACAAATTTTCTCATCTGATTCCTGGGACTCGACAACTTGCAAATCTATGAGTCCTCGAATTGAAAGAACGAGTCCAAATATTAAACTATATTATTTTATAGAAATTTCAATGCATTTTAGGGACTAATTCCAAACTTTGCATCCCCAGAGGTTTTTGTGAGTCCAGGATGCGGGACTCGCAGGTAAAAAAAATCACTGCTTATTTCATGTGTGTTAAGAGTCTGGACTAATCAGGGAGGATGACTTACGCCTACAGTGGATTTTCATTAAGAAGAAACTTCCTTTGACAAAAATCCATTACAGGGGAAAGTAAAGCAGACTGCACGAGCTAATCTAGGACAATATTTGACGCACATGCATAACGACTGGATTTCTAGAACTCGTTTGTATTGTACCTACTCTCATTACTAGCTCAGGCCTTTTCCTGACCATTTTAGGAAAAAATGAAATTTCAGGATTGGGAATTTTTTCGCGCTAAGAGTCCACTGATTTGGTAAAAGCTTATAAAATACTACTCGTTTTTATAATTAAAATAAGAATAACTAAACCAAATCAATTATAGTTATAATTTTGTGATGTAATAAAAATAAAATTGAGACGTAATTATCATTAAAATCACTTCTTTCAACAACAAAAAAATCAAACTGGGATTTTTCTTTACAAGTTAGGTTTGGGAAATGGTCCGTTAAACAGACCCATAGATACACCAGGAAAACGCCAATAAAAGCTACACCACAATACCTTTAGTAAATTTTCAGCTGGTGCAAACCAATCATCAGTTGCAAACAGCAATCGACCACCATTCTGCAAAACATTGTGATCACATTAACAAATATAAACAAGAGATGTGTTTGTCAGAAACACAATGTCCCCTACTGCGCTTTTTTTATTTTTTTATATTTTTTTTACCTTTGACCTTGAAGGATGACCTTGACCTTTCACCACTCAAAATGTGCAGATACACACGCATGCCAAATATCAAGTTGCTATGATCAATATTGCAAAAGTTATGAACATTTTTCGAAACCTAAACGCAAAACCTAAACGCAAAGTGTGACGGAATTTCAGACGGACAGACAGAAGGACAGTGCGATCACTATATGCCCACCTTCGGGGGCATAAAAATATATCATCAGTAGCAATCAGCAATCAACCACCATTCTGCGAAACATTGTGATCATATATTATAAAGGTACCTTAGCCCTTTGAGTGCTGGAACCAGATTTTGAAGGTTTTTGCAAACAGTTTGGATCCAGATGAGACGCCACAGAACGTGGCGTCTCATCAGGATCCAAACTGTTTGCTATTCTGATGGTATTCTTTGAAAAAAATCGAAGAAAATGCTAATTTTAGAAATTCAGCAGACGACATTTTAGCAGACGACAAATTACCCAGCATGCAAAGGGTTAGATGTAATACCAGTAACATCACAATGAATTGGCCAGTTACATAGCCTCCTAATAAACAAATAATAACTAACATGCAAGTTGTTTTCATTAATTAATACATTAGTTATCACAATTCTTATGCATAAGAAAATCAACACATGGCAGTCAAAATAACAGCTATATTCCCACCATGATTGTTTTTATTCTCAAGTTTGGTGTCTTTGACCTTACATACAAGGTGGCACAACTTTATTTGACCTAAACAAGATCTAAGCCAAGCTTCATGAAAATCTGTTTAAGGGAGAAAAAGATATGGAACAGACACAAAAATATAGGCTTAATATTTTTACCTTTAATTGTTACCATTACCTTTTGAGCAGTCTTGCCTAACATTGTTTCAATGACCTAATCAGGGCCTGCTTTGCCAAATTAGCAAATGGCTACAAATAAGAAAATTTGGCTCAAGAAATTTCCATTTGGCTTTAACTTGTTCTTAATAAAACCCTGTTAAACTGATAAAATGTGAAGAATTTCTGTGTTCAACCGTAAATTTGGCACAAGAAAATTTTGAGCCAGGGGAGCCCTGCTAATCATCAGAGCAAAGTTTTTGGAAAAACACAAATTTACAGACAAATGGATGCAGTGTTAAATGGCATCCAACAACTCCCCTCCCATTTCAAGGCAGGGAATTGACAAATAGTTTCACAGTCCTCAATTGTGAAGCATTAAAAAAATCAAATTCAAACCAAAGCCATTGAAGTCCTTGATGTGTGTATGTACCTTGGAAGAAGCCAAGTCATTATATTCTGTAAAATCTGGAGTTGCTTGTAGAGTCAAGGCAGTCGGAGCCTGAGCGGCCATTATATGTCGCTAAACTGAATCTGAAATCATTAAATACAAGTGATTAATCAATGAAAATAATTTTGATATCATCAATAACAACATTTTATAACCTACTTTTGTAACATAACAGGAGCTCTTCCTGTTTGGAAACAAAGCAGAATTATATGCAGCTCAATATCCCAGGTTCCTGTTTTGTGAAAAATTAGCCACTCACTCTAGAGATGTAAACAAATATTTGTATCGAGGGTTGGAAAACACGAACTTAGTTGCCTTATATTTTTCACTGGGCCATGAGGATATCTGAAATACTTGCCTTCATAATGAAACAGTTAAAGCTCAAATTTTCTAAGTTCAAATCATCCAAATTGTGACACTGAAACTTTTAATTTCCATCAAAGATTTTTCAAAATCATAACCCGTTGTAGTTTTGTTCTTTTTTGAGGAGACATCACCGATTACTGTATATTTGAGATCATATTTTTTTCATGCAGCAGGAACCGCCATCTTGGAAAACAAAACAGATCCTCTTCAATATGGAA
>VMBQ01016366.1:0-11468 GCA_007657795.1 Dreissena rostriformis | reverse complement strand
TTGTTTTTTTTTTGTCCTTATTATTATTTAATTTATTCTCTAGAATATTCAATTCTTTCCAATAATGTCTTGGCGAAGAACGAAACTGGGTTACTTGGGGTAAAAAACTAGGTCACTAGGTAAAATTTAAAAAAACATCAAAGGCCACATATGTTATAAAAAATTGCCCAATTTTCATGAAACTTGGTCAGAACATTGGTCCCAATAATGCCTTGGCCGTGTTTAAAACTGGGTAATGATGTCTCAGCTAAGTTTCGAGCTGGGTCACATTGGTTAAAAAAAACTAGATCTCAAAATCAAATAAAGAAAAAATGTGTGAGCATTCCAGAGGCTACATTTATTTTTATCTTCATGGATTAGGAACTTGGAAAAGATGGCCATAGCATAGTGGAAGGTCATGGGTTCAATCTCTACTGTGAGAGTGTTCTTTAGATCTCCCTCATAGACACCAATTACTGGTTCTACACCCAGAGAATGGACTTGAGAGCGTTTCAAATAAGCCCTAGGCTTTCAATGCAATTGAGCTTAAATAAATTGGTTTAAACCAAACTTTGATTACATATTCTGTTCTTTGTAGGTGCCTTTGCGCCAGCTGGTCCGAACTCAATCTGGAAGAAACGTTACCCAAAGGACAATATTTATTTTATCTTGATGAAACTTGAATTACATATTCTGTTCTTTGTAGGTGCCTTTGCGCCAGCTGGTCCGAACACAATCTGGAAGAAACGTTACCCAAAGGACAATATTTATTTTATCTTGATGAAACTTGAATTACATATTCTGTTCTTTGTAGGTGCCTTTGCGCCAGCTGGTCCGAACACAATCTGGAAGAAACGTTACCCAAAGGACAATATTTATTTTATCTTGATGAAACTTGAATTACATATTCTGTTCTTTGTAGGTGCCTTTGCGCCAGCTGGTCCGAACACAATCTGGAAGAAACGTTACCCAAAGGACAATATTTATTTTATCTTGATGAAACTTGAATTACATATTCTGTTCTTTGTAGGTGCCTTTGCGCCAGCTGGTCCGAACACAATCTGGAAGAAACGTTACCCAAAGGACAATATTTATTTTATCTTGATGAAACTTGAATTACATATTCTGTTCTTTGTAGGTGCCTTTGCGCCAGCTGGTCCGAACACAATCTGGAAGAAACGTTACCCAAAGGACAATATTTATTTTATCTTGATGAAACTTGAATTACATATTCTGTTCTTTGTAGGTGCCTTTGCGCCAGCTGGTCCGAACACAATCTGGAAGAAACGTTACCCAAAGGACAATATTTATTTTATCTTGATGAAACTTGAATTACATATTCTGTTCTTTGTAGGTGCCTTTGCGCCAGCTGGTCCGAACACAATCTGGAAGAAACGTTACCCAAAGGACAATATTTATTTTATCTTGATGAAACTTGAATTACATATTCTGTTCTTTGTAGGTGCCTTTGCGCCAGCTGGTCCGAACACAATCTGGAAGAAACGTTACCCAAAGGACAATATTTATTTTATCTTCATGAAAGTTGCATTACATATTCTGTTCTTTGTAGGTGCATTTGCGCCAGCTGGTCCAAACACAATCTGGAAGAAGCGTTACACAAAGGACAACAATGAGACGGAGGCGTACGAGGCACTCATGGAGGACGCGGCACACTGCATCGTGCCCATGTTCTACAGGGAGGTGGAGTACAACTCGGAATGTATCCTTTTTATATAGATTCTGGTTTTTATTCCACTATTTTTAGCTTGATTTTTCGAAGAAAAGATTAGCTTTTCTAAAAAAGCTAAATAATTTTTATATTTTTCAAATAACTGATTAAAAGCATCACAAATAATGTATAATTTTATCTATTTTAACATTTTGATATTTTCCAAAATGAAATAAAAAAAGATATAAAGTTACTGAATACAATTGTTCAAAGTTCTGCTCACTATTCGTTTTAACTCAATGATTTTAGCTGTATTGCCCTTTGACTTCATTAACTGAGTGATTTCAGATTTCATCGCTATCTAAATTCTAATCTCAGTGATTTCAGACTTAATCTATATCTGTCTTATCTTAGTGATTTCAGACTTCATTGATATTTGTCTTATCTAAGTGATTTCAGACTTCATCACTTTCTGTCTTATCAAAGTGCTTTCAGACTTCATCACTATCTGTGTTATCTTAGTGATTTCAGACTTAATTACTATAAGTCTTATCAAAGTGATTTCAGACTTGATTGCTATTTGTCCTAACTTAGAGATTTTAGACTTCATCGTTATTTGTCTTCACTAAGTGATTTCAGACTTCACATTGCTATAAGTCTTATCTAAGTGATTTCATACTTCATTGCTATTTGTCTTATCTAAATGTTTTCAGCATTCATTGCTATTTGTCTTATCTTAATGATTTCAGACTTTATTACTATTTGTCTTTAAGTTATCTAAATGATATCAGACTTCATCGCTACCAGTCTTATCTAAATGATATCAGACTTAATCGCTATTTGTCTTATCTAAATGATATCAGACTTCATCGCTACCAGTCTTATCTAAATGATATCAGACTTAATCATTATTTGTCTTATCTATATGATATCAGACTTCATTGCTACCTGTCTTATTTAAATGATATCAGACTTCATCACTACCTGTCTTATCTAAATGATTTCAGACTTCATCGCTACCTGTCTTATCTAAATGATTTCAGACTTCATCACTATCTAAGTGATTTCAGACTTCTACATCATTGCTATTTGTCTTAACTGAGAGATTTCAGATTTTATAGAGATAGAGGATCTCCTGCAGCATTTCACAGATCCAAACATCATGGATATCAAAATGGGAACAAGGTGTGTCATACAAACAATAACATTCACTTTAACAAGTTGCACCTGCCCTGCTTTAATGACCGTGCCATATCAGGGTTGAAGATGGGTCAACCAGGGCTGTCAGTGAAATGTCCGTGATTGGCTATGAAAGAAATTGGCAACTATGAAATGTCCATGGTCATAACAATGTTTTGACCATGTTCATATCAGTGACAATCAAGAACCACACAATGACCTCTGTTGAACATGTCTTGTTAAAGGGACTTGTTTATAGAGTTTGGCATGTTTTGAAGTTTGTCATTAAATGCTTTAAATGTATAAATATTACCATGAGAACTAAAGAGCTACAAAATAAAAAAAAGAATACAATTAAAAAAAAGAAAAAAAAAGGTAAACCACACCAGGGCTCGAACCACTGACCCATGGAGTAAATGCAAAGCGCCGAAACCACTCAGTCATCCGTCTTCACGTGTGTAATTCACAGTTTATGTTCTGGTCGTCTTTGAGTCCTTACCACTTCATTATGTGCGGACCTGACCATCCATCTTCACATTGGTTGCCATTTCTTTTTTACTTTGTATAACCATCCACGTGTTGTTACAAAATATAAGGATAACACAAGAAATCAATTTCTTTTATATCATTTCGCGTCTGAGATGCTTCATAATTTAATCAATTTCTAACGATGATTTTTCGTAAACAAAAGTGTATTTTCAGTATAAGTCGGCGGCATTAGTGTTGTTTTGCACTCTTATGTACACTGTTCATTTATTTCTTGTATCTGTGACAATAAGTTGAAAACTTCTCATTTTGATAAACTGTGAACAAGTCCCTTTAATAGCACATTTGCTGGTTAAATGATCCTGTAACTGTGTTTTGTCGAGTCCTGTGTTACAACAGATTTGCTATGAATTCTCTGGGGGGTTGGTATGAAGTATTGTTTGTGCTGTCCTTATTAAAAATACCACTATGTCTTTTGTAAAATGGTATATAGACATGTAACAGTACAAACACTTTCACATTTGACATTTGTTTACTTTGTGAGGGAGATATCAACATGAAACTGCATTGACCTTCAGCATGAAGGATAGAATGACATTTAAGAAAAACTAGATCACTGTTAATGTCATTTGAGAACTCCTACACTGTGGTTATCTATTTTGATGTTAAATGTCACATTCAAATATAACAGCACCAGTCTGACATTTATTGTTTGTTGCTGCACATAAGAATTGATGAACTTTCACATTTCAAAAGTTGCTGGTAGAGACTTATTTATGACAAATATCAAGTTCACATATATTAAAGTCTCTGACCACAAATAAAAATAAATAAATTGAGCCTTGCTCTGTTAAAAGGGGCGTTTAATGCATGTGCGTAAAGTGTCGTCCCAGATAAGCCTCTGCAGTCCACACAGGCTTAGTAGGGAAGACACTTTCTGCTTTAATTGTATTTTTTGTTTAAAAGACTCTTCTTGAGGAAAATCAAGTTTGGGCGGAAAGTGTCGTCCCTGATTAGCCTGTGCGGATTGCACATGCAATTAACCCCTTTTTCACAAAGGGCAACTCAATTGTTTCTAATGCTCAAATTGGTCTTTTTCAGAACATTCCTTGAGTCGGAGGTTATGAATGCTTCACAAAGACGGGACTTGTATGACAAAATGATTGCCTTGGACCCCGAAGCCCCCTCAGAAGAGGAAAGACTCTCTCAGGCTATCACCAAGCTGCGATACATGCAGGTACACATTTATCCCACATTTATTTTAGGCACAATTATCCAAAAGGAAGATTCAATTACAGTCCATTGATTCTTTAAAGGAGTGGTCGAAATGGATGAGTAATAATTATTACAGTAAAAAAACTTAAAAAAAAACAGATTTTCGAAAAGAAATACTTTATTATTAATTCTCAAAAATCTTGAATTTGTAAAAAGCATTTATTCCTCATCCATTAAGACCGCCTCTTATAAGACGAATTTAACCAATTGTTTCAATGTCATTTAATCTAAATTTGATAACCTTCCAAATATGGCAAAGAAAATTGGAATTAAAGATATGTCTGCCACAGAAACTTGCCTCTTTAAAAACCTTGACCTTTTGTTGGAAGTTTATTTCACCGTCTCTTACAAAACAATGAAAGCAAGTTCATGCTCAGATTCTAATGTGTTACATACATGTATCTAATTATGCCCCCCTTCGAAGGAGAGGGGCATATTGTTTTGCTGAATGTTGGTCGGTCAGTCTGTTGGTAGACCTGTTTGTTTCCAATCAATCAACTTGTGAATGGATTGACCGATTGGCTTGATACTTCACATGTGCATTGGCCTTGGACAGTAGATGACCCCTATTGAAATTGGGGTCACGAGGTCAAAGGTCACTGTCACAATAAGTATGAAAATTGTTTCTGATCAATAACTTGTCAACAAATAGACTGATTGGCTTGATACTTCACATGTGCATTTGCCTTGGACAGTTGATGCCCCTTTTGAAATTTGGGTCACTAGGTCAAAGGTCAAGGTCACTATCACAATAAGCGTGAAAATCGTTTCCGATCGATAACTTGTCAACCAATTGACCGATTAACTTGATACTTCACATATGCAGTGGCCTGAGACAGTAGATGACCCCTATTTAAATTGGGGTCACTAGGTCAAAGGTCAAGGTCACTGTTACAATAATTGTGAAAATCTAGGCCCTGTTTGGGGGGCATATGTCTCCGACGGCAGAACTCTTGTTTAATTTAAATTGCATTGGTAGTGTCCAATAAAGCCTCTGGAACTCTCTGTATTGAAATGAGCAGCAATCTGGGAAAATGACTCTTAATGCATTCATGTTAACTGTCGTCACTGATAAGCCTGTTTAATCTGCAAGGGCTAATCAGGGACGACACTTTAAGCTTTAACAGATTTTTTTTTTATTAAAGGAAGTCTCTTCTAAACAAAAATCCAGACTGCAGAGGCTTATCTGGGACCACACCTTGCTCACATGCATTAACCCTTTGAGCGCTGGAACGGGATTCTGAAGGCCTTTGCAAACAGTTTGGATCCAGATGAGACGCCACGTTCTCATCAGGATCCAAACTTTTTGCTATTCTGATAGTATTCTTTGAAAAAAATCGAAGAAAATGCTAATTTTAGAAATTCAGCAGACAACATTTTAGCAGACGACAAATTTCCCAGCATGCAAAGGGTTAAGCCGGGTTTTCCAAGAGTGAGGCTCATATGTAGTTTGTTTATTTCAGTTTCGTGAGCATGAGAGCTCAACAGCAGACTTTGGGTTCAGAATAGAGGCGTTAAGGGTAAGTAGGAATAGTTTATCTCAAATTGCTATTCTGTTTAATATTGGATACTGATATAAAAAACTGTTCAAAGTTGAATGCTTGGGTTTGCAATGATGGGATGTATTTATTCGCTAATAAATTCTGAAACAAATATTTTGCAAATTATCTGCTGTTTTGACTGTCTTATCTTTTTGTCTGTAGATCACATTACTGTTTTTACTGCCATTTAGATTAATTATTATCATTACTATTTGATCTTCAAAACCTCATGTCAGTCAAGTTAGACAATCAGCCAGTTTGCTCCAAGGTCAATTCAGTTATTTCCCCTTGATTTATAAAAAAAGGGCTTTATCAGCCCATAAGACATCAAAATTAATTTTGAACCAATCTTGCTCAGATTCTCACTTTAAATTGGAATTCATGTAAAATTGTCCTGCTCCCATGCTTGCTAGACTTAAATCCTATTTTTATGACATCAGTATAAATTTGTACATACATGATTTTTAAACCCAATATATATTTATCATATCTCTTGAAACTATGAGCAGAGTTTTCTAAAAATAGATCTCTGGTGAGCCACCTACTTCAAATTTGAAGCGTGTGAAAACGAAGGAACAAATCCAACGAGAGCTGACGCGGTTCGTTAACAAACACCGGAGAGTACAAGATCTGATGCTTGACAGACTGGCAGAAATACGGGAGAAAGTGCAACAGTCACCCTTTTTTATGACTCATGAGGTTTGTAAATTTTCAAAATGTTCTGTTTAAAAAGATTTTTTATTTTTTTTGTATTCTGGAGCTTCGTTTCAGTTTTCCTTCATTAGTGCACTACAATTTCTACAAACGTTCTAAACAAAAAAAACATTTTAAATGACTCTTGAGGTTTGTGAAGTATTGAAATTGTGAATGTGTAAACAAATTTTAAACTTACCATTTATGAATATGTACAAATATAAGTAATATTCGGTATTGAAAGAAAACATATTCGTGTTTTTTGTATCGGGTAGCATCGTTTTATTCCCCCTTCATTTATGCACTACAATTATTACAAACGTTGTTCTTAAAAAATTTGCTTAACTTAAGGTATAAAGCAAGTTTTTTCACATGACCTCCTTAAAAAGATTCCCCTATCCATTCCAGCTTATCGGCAGCTCTTTGTTGTTGATATACGACCGCACAGAGAAGTGCGGCATTTGGCTGATAGACTTCTCCAAGACGAATCCAATACCGGATGACCTGACAATCACACATCGTGAACCATGGGCGCTAGGCAACCACGAGGACGGGTTCTTGTTCGGGGTAGATAATCTGATACAGGTATGTCAGTGTCTTTTAATATTGATTTTGTTGCCATGGATACAATTTTGTCATCAGGCCTTATTGCTCGCATCTTTCATTGTTGTGTATCTTATGTCAGGTGTCATTTTAACCCTTTGCTACTTGGATACGCATTTTGACACATTTACATTTTTTTAGAAAATCAATTTAAATGTATGACCTTTTTTACTAGATTAAAGTTTTCAAGGCTTCATCTTCAACGCTTAGATATATATAAGAAGCAAACGGTATATAACCTAAACAGCCTGCGAGTTACTCGCTGGCTGTTCTGGGTATATGCTGGTGGCATATAGCAATTTAAATTTTACTCCTGAGCGGGAAATGGTTAATATTATTTGTGTTGCCATGGATACCTTTTTGTCATCAGGCCTTAATGCGAGCTTCTTTTATTGTTGTGTATTTTAATGAAATGAGAAATTTGTCAAACATGTATACCCTCCTCACGAAACTTGTACTGTTTTTTCAACTGTTCTGTAAAATGATGATGGTAACTTATTATTACAACTTGCTACACGAGACAACATGCTGAATCAGAGGAATTCATCATGACCTTGACTATCTAGAGTTATAGCAAGCACTGTTAATATAGTAAACAACATTATAATTCTTGCCAATTTGGCAAAAGTCTATACAACTGGAACATGAAATGATAAACAAAATCTCATCATCTCTCATGAACAGATTCTTTTGATGCTCTTCAAAAATTATTTTTTTAACCTTTTTTGTTCTTTTTTCAGTTTTTCTCAGATATTGAGATTAAAGACGAAATCTCAAACTGTGATCCTAGTCAATCCAGCTCAGAGGGTGCCACTTGAGTGTGTTACTATAATTAGCAGCATAGAATTTCATGTTATTTTTAGCTCTGTTTTTATTGTTCTAAAATAGTTTCTTAAATTTTTATATTTTTAGAATGTTAATGCTGTTGTTGTTTAAAGGGTATTAAATTCATACAGTTGTAGTGTTAATATTTTTATGCCCCCGAAGGTGGGCATATAGTGATCGCACTGTCCGTCTGAAATTCCGTCACACTTTGCGTTTAGGTTTTGAAAAATGTGAAAAAGGAGGGCATATGTCAACCTATGGTGACAGGTCTTGTTTAAATTTACAGTTGTTAAAAGATTATAATAGCTTTGAAGTGTGCCTGTACTATGTAAGTAAATCCTCTGACATACCATTAAAAAAACTAACATCAAGCAGATAGTTGATTGGACCAAGATGCTATAATAAGCCTGTGTTAAAATGTCATAAAATATTACTTTAAACATGTATCATATTACATTTAAATATACTGTGATACCTCATTGTGTAACACATTCTCTTATCAAACTGTCTTCATAGTTGTTCCCGAAACTATTTTTTTTTTTAAAGTACATGTATATACTCATATCACCTATATGCATCAACAAATTCTGTACTAAAAATGGTTACGTTATTATTTATTTTACACATTATAAAAATATCAGAGTAGAAATTGAAATAATCACTTGACTGACCTGTTAAGAAGTATGCAGAGTTGTATTTAGAGGACGGTGATTTTGCCTCACAATTAGTAAAATACTGCTTATCCCTTTGCATGCTGGGAAAATTTGTCGTCTTCTAAAGTGTTGTCTGCTAAATTTCTAAAATAAGCATTTTCTTCGATTTTTTTTCAAAGAATACTATCAGAATAGCAAACAGTTTGGATCCTGATGAGACGCCACGTTCTGTGGCGTCTCATCTGGATCCAAAATGTTTGCAAAGGCCTTCAAAATCCGGTTCCAGCGCTCAAAGGGTTATTTCCATGAACTAGACAAATGTATAAGGCACCATGGAATACAAAATGCTGTATCTGTTATGATTATCAATGAAACTATGCAAGCATAACTCAAGAAACCATAGCTGACATTTGAATAATACATTTTAATAAATAAATAAATTAGAACACTTTCAAATTGATGTAGAGAATGTAAAACAATTATCATTTGTTGTGTTGTAATTTTTGTTGATTGTACTTGACATGATTTTGTGCAGTATATTGGTGTAATTGGCGTTGACTCTATATTGGTGTAATTGGCGTTGACTCACCTCTGATTTGATAAATCCAAACTATGAATTGTGAAATATGTTGTTTTTAACTGGTTTGTGTTGCATGGTATTCGCACTCTTTAATACAACAGAGTTGAAGTTTGTACGTATCCTCAAAACTTGTTTAACTGTAGAATTCCATAGACTAAAAGTGCATCTCTTAAACACATGTTAAAATGATATCGTTAAATATTAAAAAAAAACAACATGTTCCCAAAATTTATAAAGCCAACCAGAAAAGTGTATTTTTTTTAAATAGAATATGTAAGAATTAACTTGAGATTAACGTGGATAGTGTTTGTAAAGCATTGTTGTTTTGCTATGCGCTAATGTGCATTTTGTATTTGGGCTTTCTTTTACCACTTGAATGATATTATGGAAAGTTATTCAATGAACAATGCACCAATCTTTATTTATGTTATAACATTAGCTATCTCGTCTGATCTGTTGTTGTACAGTTTTTAAACTGTCATCTTTGTTCAAGCTGAACAATAACTTTGCTTTGATTTCTGTTTATGTTTGTACAGACATTAGTTTGCAATACAGTTGACATTTTGTACTATGTTTACTGTTTGAAAAATGATTCTAGTGCCTAAATCATACGTATTGTTAGAAGAATTAATGCATTTAAATGTTTGAAATACTGACAAAAACCCTGCTTTGTACATATTTATGTATAAACGAGTTTAAAACATTAATCATTGCCTATATTCAGACCTAAATTAAAGTCCTTAAATAAAACAAAGTCAGTTTATTTTAAAAGTTTTCACTCACATTTTATGTGCAATGCAATAAATACAGGCCATCTAAATTACAACATGAGGATTGAAATACATATTTGTTCCTGTTAAACGATTCTTTACTTCCACTTTTGTTAAATGCAGATTGGATTTTTTGTTGCCTCATAATCATAAAAGAAACTTAGTTACTGATTAACCCTTTCAGTGCTGGGAAATTTGTCGTGTGCTAAAATGTTGTCTGCTGAATTTATGAAATTAGCATTTTCTTCGATTTTTTTCAAAGAATACTAGCAGAATAGCAAACAGTTTGGATCCTGATGAGACGCCACGTTCTGTGGCATCTCATCTGGATCCAAACTGTTTGCAAAGGCCATCAAAATCCGGTTCCAGTGCTCAAAGGGTTAATGTGACATGTCATGCTGTTTACACTGTTTATGTTAGTAATATAATGACTTGTTATTCTTCCTGTTGAAAACTTGTCAAAAATCAATGACTAATTGTTGTTTATGAAGTTAATTATCGCATACAAACCGCGAATAGTGTAGCTAGTTTTTCAATGTGACTGCCACAATGACGAAGTGCTGAAACCAACAAGACATTAGTGCTTATAATTTCCATGACTTAGTTAAATATACTGTGAGCATACTTTTTCATATNCTAGTTTTTCACTGTGACTGCCACAATGACGAAGTGCTGAAACCAACGAGACATAAGTGCTTATAATTTCCATGACATAGTTAAATATACTGTGAGCATAATTTTTCATATCTTTTCATCTTAAATCTTAGTTTTGTGCTTTAGTGTGTTTCTCAATCGGTTGCATGTTTTTGCATTATGCATCAATTAATACTGTTACACAATTTTAATGAATCAGTATTATATGGGCCTATATTCACTTACCAATTCTTAGACTGAAGAATACATAAAAGACTTAAGATTCAAAAAAACATACTTCAGGGTTTAAAGATATACAGGTTACCTATTAAGCTCATGTCAGTAATAAATTGTTGACTGATTCAAATTGTATTGAGTTCAATGCCAAGTTAGCTTTAAAATGTGATTTTTGTGGGTCACGAAACCAAATGTTCAGCAAACGGTTGAGTGCAAAGTCTTTTTTTGGTGTTAAAAAAAATCCATGAATTTACAATCCAATTTAAATGCCAAATGTGGTGAATTCATTAAATATCATGTCAACGGAATAAAAATGACTCCATAGTTGGACTATGGGTGACATCA
>VMBQ01016365.1:0-10168 GCA_007657795.1 Dreissena rostriformis | reverse complement strand
GAGAGAGAGAGAGAGAAATGCTATCATCTGTCCTGGTATGGTGATGTTGTATAGCTGTCCGCCTGGGTATTGTGAGTCTTATTGAAATTGTGAAATCAAACTACAACATTGACGCAATCAATATATTGGTGGAGCGTTGCACGTATTCAGCAAAACGTAATTGTAAGAAAACAAGTTGCATCTTCTGCATTCATATCCTCAGTTACAAATTACATGGTGCTGAATACGTTCATCACCCTGATATATGAAGTTAACATGGGAGTTATGTGTGTTTATCAAGCAAAACATATAGACTTTAGTTACTTCCCTTCATTGATTTAAGTGGTAGGACATTACAAATATAACACTTGATTACATCAAAGGACAAACATTTTATATAGCTGAGCTATGTCAGCCCATGAAATATCACATCATTTACATATTCAATTAATATTCTTTTTTTAAATAGTATTGATTATTATAGCTTGAATATAATCGCTCTTTCTGCATGGTTTTATTTTAGCGTGGTTTTATTTTAGCGTATTCTAAACACTTCATGTTTGTTTTCGCAGTCAACCAATCGCGAATTGACACGTCCGCATAATGTTTGTATGTTATGTTGCATGAACAACGCAAAGCACATAACATCAGACAAAATGGCGTTTGTCAGTGGATTTTCCTTCAGTAAACATTAGGTGTTTTCTGTGATTTATGTGTTGTGTATTCGGTTAACGAGTGTTCGCACGGATTCATTTGAGTGTAACGGTGATTTTGACAAGTGCCTATGTTCAACTAAGACTGTTGAATGTCACGGCGAAAGTCAGTTAAAAGGAGATAACATTATAGATCTCTATAAGAGCATAAGCGATGAGTGTGAACGTATCATTATTACCGGGTCAAATCTGACGGAAATGCAGCCCGACTTCTTTGGATTCTGCAAAGATGCTCCAGATTTGATTCTCAAAAACTAATTCTAAATAAAAGTACGTGGATCTGTCACACAATCGTATACGGAGTGTCAGCGAAAATGCGTTTCACTGCATCCCAAATCTTGAGACCCTGATTATGAGTGATAATAAATGGCAGATCGACAAGCACGACGATGAAATCGGGTACTTTAGCAAGTTGGCGCACTTAAAACACCTTGATTTACGTAATTTTTTTGAAGACGGCACAGATGTATCAATTTACTTCTACACACTTGCTCATATTTTTAAAGACACAGATCTGACTGAGTTGGAGATATTAGATCTTTCGTACAATGAATTAATCGTTCTCTCGGCAGAATCTGCGAACTCAATGTGTGAGCTAACGAGACTCAAGACCTTGAATTTCTCCCATAACCTGTTCAACAAACCCTCTATGCTAACCCAAACGGACTTCTTCCATCAACTGAAGACGCTGGATCTATCCCACAACAGCATCCAGTACTTTACTCCAGAATTCATGAAAGAGGTGGACACGTACATACGCTTAACGGGAAATTGAAGAATGTTTTCATCGACAAAAACTCATTCGAATGATATTGTGGTCTGCAATAAACATGGCAGTGGTTGAAGGACACCAAAGCCCCTGTAAACAAAGAAAAACTAATCTGCTCTTCTTCATACCAATCTATGGTCAACGGAAAACGTGTAATAGATCTTCAACTAGGGGATCTAGTTTGCCAGAAGGCGGATGTTCAGTCGAAAGTTTGATCCTACGTCGAAGTTGTGGTTGTTTGTCTTCTGTCCATTATATTCATCGTGTTGGTCTTGAGTATGATTGCATTTGCCTTTGTGCACCGCGATAAGCTTTGCCCCATCGCTCGACGCTTTCAAAAAAAGAAACCCGGTAGTGGGTTATCGGTTCCATATACGATATTTCTTCCTACAGGAAGTGGCAAGGATATAACGATATAACATTAACAGCTGTGCGAAACTTGTATCCTGTAAATGTGTATCTATTTTATAAGAATATTAGATAGATTGCTGTTATATAACAACGGACGCTATACACAAAACGAAACACAAAGTTCGTAATACTGGCGTGTCTCGTTTTGATCTACTTTCCATGTAAACAAAAACATGCCCACAAAATAAATGACAAAAGTTTACGGACGGCACTTTCAAAGTGTGTTCGAATACGTTACTTTCAACACTAAAATTGTTTCATTTTATATAAAGAAAGTACACGATTAACATGATAAATATGTCAACACTGTATGTGCATGTTCGTTGACAATAGAAACGTTTATCTTGTAATAAGTTGAGAGGCTCATCAAAGCATATGTTGCATTGTTATAAAATGTTGCCATTCGGCTGTCATTACAACTAGATGATAGGTTGCTATCTATAGCGCTTTTTTAAATTTCAGAGTGATATAGAGGATATATAACACAGAATAGCTGACCACACTTTCAAAAATAATTTTATGGTGGGTATTTTGTTATCTGAAAAGTGTGGCTTCATCTCTAGAAAATGAATGTAAACCTGGTTATTGAAGTAGGGAATAAAGTACAAGTTGGTCATGCATTGACTTGTCCGTACTATCTCTCGGGACACCTACGAAACCAGGTAAATTAAATTCAACATCCTTGAACATGTTGAACAGTCTTATAAATTAGACATTTAAGGGACTATACTGTCTATTTAAAAATATTAAGCGCCCAACTATTAATGTTACACTTTTGAAACGTATATGCATTTATCAATTTAAAGTCGATGTTTAAGCCAGTTATGTTGCAGTTTTAACTGCTTTGCGGTTTAAACAGTATTGAAAACAGTTGATCATAATACGTTAAAGTTTCTCCGCACAACATGTATATGAAATGTCTTATTTAAATAACATTAACACGTTAACCGAACTCGCTTCAATAACTCTGTTTTAGCCCGCTGTGATCCCTCAGTTGAGAAGAATTACACTGCATCATTTAAATGACAAGCAAACACTGTGTATACAGATTAAAACATTTCGGTTTCACTGAAATTTAAGTAAATGTAAACATATGCACAGCTACATCCTAGTACAACGTGCATAAGGGAATGTGCTTATAAAGGATGTCGGAAAATGTAATCGTCAGGGTTGAAGACGGTTAAAAATGGGAGATTAAACCTGCAAAGTAAACAATCCAATCAACATTGCTTAAGTTAAGTTATCATACAAAATATTTGTTGTGCGAGTTCTCAATTTCGTTCAATTGTCGAAGTCATCAAAAAGTCGTGGGCTACCAAACGGCAGTCACAACCCGTTCGCTTATATGAGTATATAGGCGCTGTAGGCGCTGTAGGCGCTGTAGGCGCTGTAGGCGCTGTAGGCGTTGTTCTCCAAACACCATGGACTACTTAACCCATTTATGCCTAGTGGACTCTCCCATCTTTCTAATTAGATCAATTTATTTCCAAAATTAGGGATGTCTTGTATATTTTTTTCTTTATTATCCCCACACTTTTTGAAAAAAAGGTGGGGATATTGTGGTGATCTCCGCCGTCCGTCTGTCCGGTTGTCCGTCTGTCCGTCCGTCCTGGCCAATATCTCCTCCTACACTATTAGCACTAGAACCTTGAAACTTACACACATGGTAGCTATGAGCATATGTGCGACCCTGCACTATTTGGAATTTTGATCTGACCCCTGGGTCAAAAGTTATGGGGGTTGGGGTGGGGCCGCGTCAGAAATTATCACTCATTTTTTTAGGTTATTTTACATTTACTTCTTTATTTCTACACCGATTCACTTCAAATTGATACTGGACCTCTCTTATGACAATACGGTCAATCTCAACCATGCATGGCCCCATTCCCAACCCTGGGGCGCCCCGCCCACATAGGCCACACCCACCAAAAATTTCCATTTACTATAATTTTTTCATTTCTACACGGATTCACTTCAAATTGATACTGAACTTCTCTTATGACAATACGGTCAATCTCAACTATGCATGGCCCCATTACCAACCCTGGGGCGCCCTGCCCACATAGGTCACACCCACCCAAAATTGCCTTTACTATAACTTCTTCATTTCTACACCAATTCACTTCTAATTGATACTGATCTTCTCTATGACAATACGGTCAATTTCGACTATGCATGGCCCCATTACCAACCCTGTGGCACACCTAGGTCAAACATTCGGTGTGGGGATACGCGTCGGCCTCTGCCGCGCCATCTCTAGTTTAGAATATTTCTTACCGAAATTCCTTTAGGCAAACAGCGCCGACCTGATGAGACGCCGCATCATGCGGCGTCTCATCTGGGTCTACGCTGTTTTCCAAGGTCTTTTTTTCTACACGCTAGGCATAAATGGGTTAAAGGGGCATATCGACGATATTTCCCCCTAAATAAAACCGTTAAAACAAAGCATATACCTCGTCTTCAAGCATGGGCTTTTCCTTGTTAAAATGATAAAAGCTTTAAGACAATATAAATACAATGCCCAATATAGTTGATCGATACTCCCCTCAAGTTGGACTCAAACTCACCCCTTAGGAAACAATGAGATTTATCCTACACTCAAGTCCGATTATAAATAGTGCGCATGCGTGTAGCGGTACCTCGTACATTTCATTCACTTCCACATGCTACTGACTTCCGCTTTCGATAAAAGTGTCCCGGATACACCTTTGCAATTGTATATACAATGTAAATTCACATTTGAATGAGCTTTCAGAAAAAAACAAGACAGATGTGTCAAGCTATCATTTTACATTAACTTTATTTTTTGAAATTAAAAAACATAAAAATATAATACTGAAAAAACCGTTGGGCTTATTGTATCATATTAGTTACCGATATATGTTTTATTGCAGCATGTAAACAAATGATGTATATACGTTCTGAAATGAAATATATTACTACATGTCATCAGATAAGTACGTGTACATGTCATTTAATATGTATGCCTTTAAGTAACGGAATACCACATGTCGTAGCTCTGCTAAGATGTTTTTCAAATTGATTCATATTTGTTGTTTTCTTGATGTTTACTTTTTTAGACGTGTTCTTTGTCTGTGTTTTTCTAAAGTATGTTCTTGTTATGTACATAATTACTTGCTATACCATCATATATTTTATTTATGCTTTATTTATATTTTTACTTACAAAATACTGCACATTTGGAAAAAGTGTACTCATCGCAACAATTACTTGCTTTATCATGGACGTATGTCTGTCTGTGTGTTTGTCTCTCGTAGATTCAGACTTGTACGACGAAGTGCTCGTACATTTTTTTGCAAAGTACAACATTCAAACTTGAATTGCGTTGTTCCCCGTAAAATGAAGTTTTGCAGTGCAATTTAATAACTTGGAACGCTAACAAATTTTCAAATAAGAATTGCTTATTCTATAACATTGTTATTATGACAAGCTACATATTAGTCGCGTTCTGAGAAAACTGGGCAAAATGCATGTGCGTAAAGTGTCGTCCCAGATTAGCCTGTGCAGTCCGCACAGGCTAATCAGGGACGACACTTTCCGCTTGTATGACATTTTTCGTTTAAAGGAAGTCTCTTCCTGGCAAAAATCCAACTTAGGCGGAAAGTGTCGTCCCTGATTAGCCTGCGCAGACTGCACAGGATAATCTTGGACGACACGTTAAGCACATGCATTTTGCCAAGTTTTCTCACAACACGACACATATTACGGCATTCGGCGTATGGGGTATAAGAAATTACTTTGACAAGTTCTGTGTTTATGCAGTCTCTACCAGGTATTTTATATTTTTCCGTAAATAGAATTTTTTCTGTTAATAAAAAAGATTAGCATACACGTATAATAATCACCTAGGTATTTACAATATTTGTGTATTTTAATGCTCTTTATACAGACCATTTCACGGGGGATTTTTTCATAAATATTTGGTTATTTAAAATTTTGCCAATCATCTCATATACATTTTCGTTAAATTGAAAAGGAATTTTATTAGGTGTATGTTGTATTGTTTACGTAATGACTTTACAGTGCATCCCAATTAAATGTTGTATTGGTTACGTCGTCAACTTCACAATGAGGCCAAAATCGTGAATACTAGTATCTCTAATGTTACTATGTACATGTATATTCATTCTTTTCCCATTCTGAATGGTTAATTAATTGCTTCAAATGTATAAAAAGACCCGTGTGAACAATACAGAAGAATATAAGTAATTGTATACACTCCGTAAAATAGACCTATACGCACATGTCATTGGAATGCACATTTGTGTCGTGTTCTGCGAAAACTGGACAAAATGCATGTGCGTAAAGTGTCATCCCAGATTAGCCTGTGCAGTCCGCACAGGCTAATCCGGGACGACACTTTCCGCCTAAACTAGATTTTCGCTAAGAAGAGACATCATTTAAAAGAAAAATTCCATAAAGGCGGAAATTGTCGTCCCTGATTAGCCTGTGCGGATTGCACAGGCTAATCTTGGATGACAATTCACGCACAATCATTTTGTCAAGTTTTCTCAGAACGCGACACATTTATCTGTCATAAATAGTATTGTGCTTGTGTTTTACGTCCTAAAAGGTTAAACAATTGCGTCTAGTATATACCTGACATTGTGAGTGAAGTAAAATACCCAATAACGTTTTTTTTTTATAATTAAAAGTATTGTTATTCGTTCAATTATAGTAAAAGGTAACTGTGTTTTTTTCCAGCAGGTTAGGGTAAGGGTTAGGGTTACATATTAAAATAAATATTAATTTAAATATTTTATTTGTAAGAAAAAATGTGTTTACTTTGGTACACGAAAAGTAAAATGGAAAGGGGAAAGCAAGATTATTTATTTAGTGTTTTTTTTCTTTTATTGAATTTCATTGACTGGCATGTTGTGTCTTTGTCAGAACGAACGTATCATGCCATGAGCTCTATATATGTTATAGCGTTTTGCCAAATGCACATGTGAATGTAGTGCTTTCTGTAGACCAATAAACTGTTGTTATCATAATGGTATTCAAACTGTTTTTAGAAATGATACCAATACCAAACGAAAATTGGGTTTCCGCTAATTAACATGAGGTACATTTCCGTTTATAAAAGAATCCACGTGGTTATTTTTCATGAAAACTTAATTAAGTCGCATGATACTATTCAACTTGAATATATCCAGACACGCGACATTTGATGTAATCTTCACTACCGTGTCAAGCTTGTATGAGTATAATAATGATAAATTGGGCCGCGCTCTGCGAAAACGGGGCTTTATGCATGAGTGTAATGTGTCGTTCCAAACACGGACTCTAGATTACAATATATCACTGTACACTCCGTGTCCCAAATTAGCCTGTGCAGTACACACAGGCTAATTAAGCAAGACACTTTCTGCTTTATGGAAATTTTTCGTTGAAAGAAAGTCTCTTCTTAGCGAAAATCCAGTTTAGGCAAAAAGTGTTTTGCCTGATTAGCCTGTGTGGACTGCACAGAATAATCTGGGACGACACACTACGCACATGCACTAAGTTCAGTTTTTCCAGAGCGCAGCCCATATTAACTGGAGGAGTTGTACTGACGTTCCAAGAACTTTGCGCCTTACACTTCAAACATTGTACCTGTATGTGAGTATTTTGAGGTTTATGAGGCATGATACTGCATTACGACCCTCGTATCGATGTTTCACAGCACTTGCACCTAATCAACTTTCTAATCTCATGCAAGTTGTGGTACATTTTAACTAATAGCTGCAATTTATTAAATAAATGAATAAGTATGAAAGCATGTATTCATACCGACAAGGGAAATCACCGTGTAGAACAGCTTGATGTAAAGTATTCACAGTGGTTTCCCCTAGTAGAATAAAAAAAATCCCGGAAGAAAAGGGTTTGATTTATATCGCATCATATGATTGTGTGCCTGCAACTTTCGGTTTCAAATATTTTAAGAGCTAGGTTTAATTTTGTGCTCATGTTATATATAGGACCATGGGTCTGAATGAAAGCAAGGGTAAGGAGACATGCGTGGACATAAGTACGTATATCTATCAATCGTTTTACCGTATTTAGTAGTCGATTCTTAATTCTGTTGGAGAATATGTTAGTATAACACTTGTTATAAATAGAGGACGTCCTGAAAGCGGCTGAATGCATAACGAGGAGGCTCTCGTTGTATGTAAGAAATCATGGTCATACGTTAACATAATATTATCATTTTATATTTGAGCCTCGCTCTGAGAAACGGGGCGTAATGCATGTGAGAAAAGTGTCGTCCCAAATAAGCATGTGTAATTCGCACATGCTTAGCAGGGACGACACTCCACTTTAATGGTATTTTTCGTTTAAAGTGGGTCTCTTCTAAAATAAATAGTGTCGTCTCTGACTGCATACTGCACAGGCTAATCTGGAAGGACATTTTCCGATCATGCATTAAGCCCGGTTTTCTCAGAACGAGGCTCATATTATCATTGTTTATTCGTTTCGAACCTACAGGTGATCATGACCAAACACTTGAAAACACAAAACAGATCAACCGTAACCTCACAGAGCAGTATAGGCGTATTGAGGACGACCGAAACAGGCTTCAACAGGAGAAAGATGAAGCGGAACGAAGGTCATTCCAAGCAGTTTTTCATATAAATGAGCATCGCTCTGTGAAAAGGGGGTTTAATGCATGTGCGTAAAGTGTCGTACCAGATTAGCCTGTGCAGTTCGCACAGGCTAATCAGGGACGACACTTTCCGCCTAAACTGGATTTTTGCGAAAAATAGACTTTCTTTAAACGACAAATATCATAAAAGCGCAAATCTGGGACGACACATTACGCACATGCATCAAACCCCCTTTTCACAGAGCGAATCTAAAACATGTTTAAAAAAAATAAACACATCTCAGTTCGACTCCCTTGCGGTTAATTTCCAACGCAACAAAACAACACATCGTTTTTTTTTTTATCATCTTACGATAATACCAGCATTTCCATTTACGTAGTTATATTTTCTTTTATTTTCTGACATTGTCGATCTAATTTAAAATATGTTTAATTATGCTCCGCTTTATAAAGGGACTTCATTTTAGCTTCAATTGACGATCACCCGTTTCCAAGCTTATAGAAAAACCAGCAGGTATCATTTACAAAATAAATCCGTCCTGAAATTAATATTAAGAATTATACTAATTCAGCTGGATTGTCACATATTTAGGTTAGATACCAGGAAGTAATTACTTATCGTCCTGCTTTTTCCAAAACTTCTGTTGAAGAATTATTACGTTTACATGGGTCACGATAGGGAGACAACTCATTAAATTATCACAGACATACACACATTCCTTTGGCTGACCGGCTAGAAAAGTAGTTTATAAACTCCCTTCTCGCCTACTTGAACATGGTTTGCTTCCCCGTTTAGTTGATGACGGAATATTCGGGTTTCTATAGAGTACTCCACACAACCCACAACACAAGACTATTCACAACACATACACGAACGCACACACACGCGCACGCACACCCGCACACACAATATCTTATACGTTGCATGATATAACGTTTACATCGAACCGTTTGAAGGAGGACAACTTCGTTTTTAGATTGATACCACAACCTAAAATGCATACACATAGAACAATGCATAGAAAGTATCCCGAAGTATCAACCTTTATCGTAATTGGAATAACTAGCACATTACCTTTAAGAAATACTGTAAAATCATTATTATTCGTGGGGTATTAATTTTCGTTGATTTCGTGAGTTGACCGATCCACGAATTTAACACAAACACATCGGAAAATTACCGACGCAAATTACTATTTTATCCACAATCAGAATTCCACAAACTTACGTTTCCACGAAAAACGTCATTTTTGAAAAATCTAGAAATGGTATGCTGACGAATATAAATGATTTTACAGTATAATGACCGGGACTTTAGGGTTTCTTATTAGTATAAAGTCATTGCGAAATATCTTTATAAATTATCATTTATTTAAATCCCTTTCACCCAAACATAGTAATTATCATCACAATTGACATGTATTTGCATTCCTGGGTTTACCACGTGACGATGATGGGTAGTTACCTGGTATACATACCCAGTAAAAATAAATTATAAAAAAAGTAAAAAAAATAATCATAATAAAACAGTTTTTTTCAAGTAATGTTATATAACAGTCTAGATATTTTAATCAATATGAACTAATAATTGTAAAAATACGGTATTTTAGAACCTTTCTTTTCTCGTCATTCGTGCTTTACAGTCACTTTGAACAAAGCCAATACTATCCGTGTACGTTTATTTATTTA
>VMBQ01016361.1:0-11175 GCA_007657795.1 Dreissena rostriformis | reverse complement strand
TCTGATGAAATTTAATAAATTTAAAGTTAATTTGCATTTAAACATCGTTAATAATATACATAGAAATTAATATTAAGTTTATATTATAAAGTCGTAGCCCGTTAACGCAAATGTTTTCATATTGTTACATGAGATCAAACTCGGAAAGTCGCGATCTTGTATTATAAACCTATCTTTTATAACTCGATTGCATCGAAAGCCTAAGGCTTTTTTAAAACGCACTCGAGTCCGTTTCCTGGGACTAGAACCAGTTCTTGGTGTCTATGGGGAAGATCTAAAGAACGCTCTCACAGCGGGGATCGAACCCGTGACTTGCCGGTCGCTAGGCGGCCACCATATCCACTAAGCCACGGCGACACTAACGCGATCATGAAGTGGTAAATACGAGCGCTACTCCTCCAAAACCACAAAAGAAACCCTAAGCCTAAGCTCCAATGGGGGATTGAACACACGACCTCCGGAGTGGTAGTCAGACACTCTAACCACGTCGCTGAAAAGCTAGCTCAACAGCAAGGCTGTTGGAGACTTTCACACTATAGGACCTTCCTTAATGCTCACGAAACCTATAGCAAATTGGAATGTCGCTATTAAATCACAGCGGTTTAATCGGAAAATATTATATACATTTTCCACACGCCATCCGGTTTTCCAGTTTAATTTATTCAGTCACAAATTTAAAACAAACGTGTGTTCGAACTGTGTAACTAAGGAAGCTGAAAACAAAGCGGTGATGACATTCATAATACAAATATTGAGTAATGTCATGTTTAGCCGCCTTGCAACATTCCACTTGTATCATATTATTATCCAGAGTTATCGTAAAATTCTCGATATAACCTTAAACTATGAACACAACATGGTAGTAAATTATGGAAGAAAAATAGATCTATGTCAGTTTGAAAAATAAATCTATCAAACAAAAACAACGAATCTACGCATTAAAAATAAAAAGTGAGTCAATTTGTTTAAGACATTATTACCCTGGCATTCATTGACTTCTTGAACTCCACGATCCACCGACAGCCGCCGGACGGAAAACATCCTGACTTGCCCATATTTGTGCAGTTGGCGTCTTTGTTGTTCAATGCACTAGCAACGACGTGAAATGACGTCATAGTATAAATGACGTTGGTTAAAATGACGACACACGTACATGTGTATTCTATTGGATAATATTAGCGGCATTAGCGTCACTCCTCAGAATAAAGTCATACGTATTACATATTTTGTTCGTTACGGAGAACATTCAGTTCCAAAAAATATATTTACAATGGTATATTGTGCGCATATCGACAGCATTTAAATGACTATTTCAGAAACCACACCGAATTATTCCATCTTTTGATTAGCGTTACAGGCCCAAACATAATACATTAGTTTGTTCCATTATCATCTCCAAAAAAATATACTATTTCAAATAATATTTTTTCGTTAACTTTTGTTTTTTCACTGTACAAAAGATCTTTCCCAGTTTTATAAAATTTCCCCGAAACAGAAATCGTCCAAGTCGAAGTGTACCACATCTTCTTTATAATTAAAAGTTAATTTTTCGAGTAAGATGGAAAGATGCAAAAAATGATCGAAAACTCAACCTTGATTACCCCTCNGCCCCAAAAAAAAACAACAACAACAACAACACACAAACAAACAAACAACAACAACAAAACAAAAGAGTCGGCACCAAAAATTAGGGTCGGTCGCATTTTATCATAACAAACATAAATTATTATTACTTTATTTCAGTTGTCCTTAATTCATTCGCTCTCGTTTATTTACAGCTCTTTATTTATTTGATAAAGTTTGAAATTGTCAATTCGTCAATTTGTGAACTGTTTCGTTTATTTAATTTCTCATATTTTATTTTTTGACCGAACCGATAAGCCGAGATGGTAGAGGATCCCGTCCCCGGCTACGTACCGGTAACTTGTGTGGAGATTGGTTTCTACGGCCATTATCCCCATACCTCTAAAAAAAAGAATGGCACTTGTTATTTACTGGCAGAAGTTTGTTCACGGAGTACTGGTAAACCGTATATCACAAGAAAAGTGTCAAACAAATTCAACTAAACAAACACATAAACATAAATTATTTACCCTTTGCACCGATTTGTTCATAACGTTAACTTGTGCATCTTAGGGTTTCTGTGAATAAGATTTACCGTAGTATATGTGTTTATTGTGGGTATTATCATCAGTTGAATGTGATATGTTAAACAGTTTGCACAACACAATTAATTTTACTTTTGTCACAAGTTAACGGGGTTTAAGCCTATCAGGCCTTTTTTAAGCGACCGGACCCAATGCGTTTGCATTACATGTACAAGTATATGTACATTATTTGG
Organism: Dreissena rostriformis; assembly: GCA_007657795.1. Lineage (NCBI taxonomy): Eukaryota > Metazoa > Mollusca > Bivalvia > Myida > Dreissenidae > Dreissena > Dreissena rostriformis. Next base: position 8,834 of record VMBQ01016361.1, on the reverse strand, counting down.
TGTATGTTATCATACTCACTTAAACAGAAAGTTAAATCTTCGCGTTACCGCATGTATTTCTGCTATAAATGTTGTCTGTATATAGCTTAGTGTCTCTAAAATCAACCGAACGTGGTGTCATCAAAGCTGTTATACCAGTGTACTTGTATGTATCCATCCTTTAAACTTTCTATATAACCTTTTGAAAATAAAAATAAGAATGAAATAAAATGGACTATTGTTCTTCAATACATTATTTGATAAAACTGATTAATCCTATATAACAGTTGTGGATAAATCTGTTGAGGGAATACTTGGTTCACGTTTTGAGCATAGTTATACAGGGTCGGACTTTATAGTTTATGCCTGCTACTTGCCGCCAGAAAATTCAACACGAGGCCGAGACGCCCAGTCTTTTTTCGCACATCTCTTTACGCAGCTATATACTCACAATGATTGCGGTGACCTGTTTATCGGCGCAGACTTTAATGCAAGAATTGGAGTTTTATCAGATATTATATATCAGTGCGATACTATTCCCGCGCGCAGACCATTTGACAATACAATAAATCGCCATGGTCAAGAGTTTATAGACTTTTTGAACGACTCAAAGGGTTGTGTGCTAAATGGCCGTTACAATTATGATAATTACACTTCAATATCAAATAAAGGCCGGGCGGTGGTGGACCACAAATGCGTTCCGCACGAGACACTGGCGAAATGTAGTGACTTTAAGGTATTAACGGCACAAGAGATTGCGAGTGACAATGACCTACTTGGATTATTAGGTCAACGATCAAGATTACCGGATCATTCTGCGCACGTGACCGATTTTCAATGTAGGGATTATAAAACGAATAGCAATGACAATAGTAATCCTACTACCACCGATAATGTGCGGTTTAAACTTCGTTGCACACCTCCAGACTTTATGCAAAATGAAAGGGTGACAATTTCCATCATCTCACAAATCGAAAGTGCACGAGAAAACCAGGAAGATATAGACTCGATATATAGCCATTTGTGTGACGTCATCACAGACGAAATGAACCAACCTATGATGCCAGTAAAAAGACTAATAAACGGCGAAAAGTGTCAAAGCCATACTGGTGTGACGAGTTACAGCAATAATGGGACGTTTTGCGCATCAAAGAACGCTCGTTTTTGAAGTACATGTACAAGGGAAATAATCAACAGAAATCGATACTTCGGTTAAATTATGTTAATGCCAGAAACATGTTCGACCAACTTTTACGACAACCAGAACGCGCATATAGAGCGGCACAAGCAATTGAAATAGAGGATGTCATGTAACAATCCTACGGAGTTTTGGTGAAAAATACAAAATCTTGGGCCTAGAAAAGACATACCAGTAGAAATAGTGGATAATGGTAACATAATAAGAAATGGGCGAACAGTATTTGAGAGATGGAGATTAGACTTTAGTAATTTGTACAACGGGGATAACAACGGCGATTTTAATGAGGAACATATGAACCATATGAAGTGCTTAAATTCCCGGCGGTAATAGTTATATTGCAACACTTATTTCAATTGATATTCGACAGCAATTCCATCCTGCTGGAGAAAAGCCATTATTTGTCCCATACTCAAGGACCACAACTCTGATAGACGTGTGCCGCCTAACTACCGAGGAGTGAGCTTATTTACATGCACAAGCAAACTTTATACTGCTTTCTTGAACAAAAGAATTACAAAATATCTGGATAACGATGATATATTAGCGGACGAGCAGAATGGATTCCGGGCTGGGAGATCTTGTGAAGACCACATTTACACTTTGAACAGCATTATAAGGAACACTAACTCGGTATTTGCTTCATTTATTGACTTGAAAAAATGCCTCAATTTTATAGACCGCGATATGCTTCTCTACAAATTGCTGCTACATAACGTTGATTGAAAGGTCTATAACTCCATACGAAATATCTACACAAGTGCCACGTCATGTATACGTATAAATAATAAATTAACAGACTGGTTCAGCTGCGAAACAGGGGTCAAACAGGGGTGTTGTTTATCGCCGACTTTGTTCGCCATCTTTGCTAATGATCTTGTGAAAGAAATCAATGACCTTGACCTTGGTATTTCAATGGGAGAGGCGAACGTGTCCATTCTTATGTATGCGGACGATATTGTTCTTGTCTCAGACAACGAGGAAAAGTTACAATGCATGCTTAATACCCTCCACGACTGGTGCAAACGTTGGCGCGTGATAATAAACACCAACAAGTCGAAAACCGTTCACTTCCGGCGGGGCAGAACATCGCGAACAGATAAGGAATTCCGAGTTGGTGAAAACATCATTGAAACTGTAGCGCAGTACCGATACCTTGGAGTAATTTTCGATGAACGGAACGACTACAGTGCGAACTGCGAGGCGCTGGCAAAGGGTGCAGGTCGGGCGCTTGGAAGCTTTATCAGCAAGATTCATAACATGAAACACTTCCGGTTCCGGTGGTATGAAAAACTAAACACCGCATATATTACACCAATTCTGGAATATAGTGCCTCGGTGTGGGGCGCTTAGACAAATCAATCACTTGACAACGTACACAACCGTGCATTAAGATATTTCATGGGCTTGCATAGATTTACCCCACTACCGGCGCTTTATGGAGACTCTGGCTGGAAACCGACTTTGTATAGAAGATGGGTATGTGTACTTAGGTTCTGGAATAGACTTATTGAAATGGATGCCAATAGACTCACCAAAAAAGTGTTTAATTTTGATTATACCAGATGTGCGAATAACTGGTCAAGCGACGTTAAGCAGATACTATCAACGTTAGGGATTATTGATCGGGTTCACGCTAAATCATGTATCGACCTGGATGCAGCAAAATCTTCAATGACCCAACATTAAACAGCCAAATGGTCACACGACGTGTTAAACATGCCCAAACTAAGAACATACGCAACATTCAAAACTGAATTTAAGTGTGAAGACTATGTGACAATGAACCTCTCAAAACATGAACGCCCATTATTATGTCAGTTAAGAACGGGAATATTGCCATTGAGAATAGAGACAGTAAGAAACGTTGGTGAACCAGTTGATAATCGAACATGTAGGTTTTGTGATCTAGCGTCCGTTGATGATGAGAAACATTTTCTACTTGTAAATGATTTATATAACAATATCAGGATTGACGTGTTTGGTGATATCTTCCTAAAACATGACTTTATTCATCTTAACCCAGAACAAAGGTTTTGTCATATATTGAATGTACTGTAATGAAGACTGCAAAGTTCATTGTTAAAGCATATTTGCACAGGCAGTCCGTAATGTTTTCACTGTAAATTTGAATTTGTATCAGTGCTGTCCCTTTAATTAATGAAAGTACATTATTTTTATTTTTTTTTTGACATTACTGTATTTTATGCTGCTGTGCTACGAATAACCGTTTGTAAAATATTATAATATTTTAACTTGGACAACATAATCTTGATCATTTGAAGCTGTATATATTTGCTGTATATATGATATCTGTTTTCTAAGTTCCATTCATACATCACTTGATATGACATAGAACGGTATATACATGTTTTACGTATAGAATGAGCTTAACAGCTGCGGTGACTTATAGGTCCAATGGGCCGGGTGCTTATTTTATATGTATATATTATTGATTGTATTATATGAAATGCACATGTCACTATAATAAACTATTTACTTACTTAACTTACTTACTGTATATATAAAAAAAAGTAAAACAAAAAATTGCTTGAATGCATGAAACACCAGCTTTAACCCTTTGCATGCTGGGAAATTTATCGTCTGCTAAAATGTGGTCTGCTGAATTTCTAAAATTAGCATTTTCTTTGATTTTTTTTTCTAAGACCACTATCAGAATAGCAAACAGTTAGGATCCTGATGAGACACCACGTTTTGTGGCGTCTCATCTAGATCCAAACTGTTTGCAAAGGCCTTCAAAATCCGGTTCCAGCGCTCAGAGGGTTAATCATAAACTATCACATGACTATGACTAGTGACACAACGAACACTAACACGCGTAAATTAAGTAAATATTGTTAAAGTAACCAACTAACCATCCGAAATACTGACCTCCCGAGGTCTTGATGTGTTCAAGTTAATTAGTTTAAAGGCATTAATTGATTTAATCAATACGGTTATCACTGTCATTATTCCAGTTTTAATTTGGAATAAAAAAGGGATCTTATTGTAGATTTATCTATATATTTCACATACACAAAATACGTTACAAATCAGTGTAAACAAATAATTTATGTAGTTTGAAGCACACGTCTGCTATTAGTCAATACACTAGCACAAATGGCAGTATAATGTCTTTACTTAAAGCACGAATGAAGATAATGATTATTTAAAATTAATCTATAAGTTATTAGTTTTCCTAATGAAAAATATATGTTAAAGCTACCCAACGTTAACAACTTTGTTATAATCGCGGGCCGGTATTCCCATCAAAGTTAATATCAACTATCGCGGGCCTTTGTTATAATCATAAGCCAGTATTCTCATCAAATTGAATATCCACTATCGCGGGTCTTTGTTGTAATCACGAGCAAATATTCCCGTCATATTGAATATCAACTGTCGCTGGTGTTTGTTATAATCACGAGATAGTATTCCCATCAAATTGAATATCATTTATCGCGGTTCTTTGTTCTAATCACAAGTTAGTATTCACATCTAATGGAATATCAACTACCGCGGGTCTTTGTTATACCCCCGATACACTGACTCCGTTCGAAGTACTTTCTGAAAAATGTGACTAAACGGGCTCGAACTGTGTGAGAACGGAGCGATCGTAGTAGCAACGTGTTACGAACTGTCTTCGAACTTTGTGGACGGCCTGGAACGGGGTTGAACGGGAGAGGTGTTTCAGAACTTTGAGCCTACTCAAAATTTTCTTCCGATCATCCCGTTCTACAATTAAACGTAGTAACAACGGAATGGACGTACTAAGAACGGATAGGTCGTACTAAGGTCGGGTAAGGAACGAGTTACCACTGCACAACGAATAAAAAAGAACTGCGTACGAACGTGATCGAACTGGCTGAGGACGGGCTCGGTCTGACTGGAAACGGTATACCAAGATGGACAATAGGAAAATTGACCCGATTTGAACTAGCAAACTGCATTTTCTTGACGTTTTTCAGTTGAGATATTGATTTGTGTTTTTTTAAATTGCGGCAGTCTTTAGCCGCACTGCCAATTTGGCGGAATTATTTCTTGGAGGCATTACAAATGTACGTCTGGTCGGCTCAAAACGTGAAACATAAATGAGNGTACGTTCTGAAAAATGTGACTAAACGGGCTCGAACTGTGTGAGAACGGAGTGATCGTAGTAGCAACGTGTTACGAACTGTCTTCGAACTTTGTGGACGGCCTGGAACGGGGTTGAACGGGAGAGGTGTTTCAGAACTTTGAGCCTACTCAAAATTTTCTTCCGATCATCCCGTTCTACAATTAAACGTAGTAACAACGTACTGGAAACGGAATGGACGTACTAAGAACGGATAGGTCGTACTAAGGTCGGGTTAGGAACGAGTTACCACTGCACAACGAATAAAGAAGAACTGCGTACGAACGTGATCGAACTGGCTGAGGACGGGCTCGGTCTGACTGGAAACGGTATACCAAGATGGACAATAGGAAAATTGACCCGATTTGAACTAGCAAACTGCATTTTCTTGACGTTTTTCAGTTGAGATATTGATTTGTGTTTTTTTAAATTGCGGCAGTCTTTAGCCGCACTGCCAATTTGGCGGAATTATTTCTTGGAGGCATTACAAATGTACGTCTGGTCGGCTCAAAACGTGAAACATAAATGAGAAGTGGCAGGAACGTAGTCTGTTTTATAATCGCCGTGCAGAACGTGGCTGCAACTACGTCCTAAACGTACTAAGAACGTAGTAGGACGGAGTGAGAACTGCCTTTGAACGAGTCACCACTGCACAACTAATAAAGAAGAACTGCGTACGAACGTGATCGAACTGGCTGAGGACGGGCTCGGTCTGACTAGAAACGGAATACCAACGGGGACATTGGGAAAATTGACCCGATTTGAACTGGATAAAGACGGACTGGCAACGGGATAGGACGGGATAGTTACGAGCTGCACGTAGCGCGAAATGTGTATGAACGTCATTCAATCATATTGTAGATTTTTGTCTGACCAAAACTACACGTTCAAGCAAGTTCACATCCCGTTCTGCATTTTCTTCAGAACGTGGTCGAACTGTCTAAGAATGTGCTCAGTGAACGGGCTCCATTACCATCATCAGTCAGTATTTCCATCAAATTGAATATCCACTATCGCGGGCCTGTGGTGTTATAGTCACGAGCCAGTATTCCCATCAAATTGAATATCAACTATCGCAGGTCTTTGTTATCATCACGAGCCAGTATTCCTATCAAATTGAATATCAACTTTCGCTTGTCTTTGTTATTACCACGAGCAAGTATTCCAATGATATTGAATATAAACTATCGCTTGTCTTTGTTAAAGCCACGAGTCAGTATTCACATCAAATTGAATATCAACTACCGCGGTTCTGTGTTATAATCACGAGCCAGTATTCTCATCAAATTGAATATTAACTACCGCGGGTCTGTGTTATAATCATGAGCCAGTATTCCATCAAATTGAATATCAACTACCGCGGGTCTGTGTTATAATCATGAGCCAGTATTCCATCAAATTGAATATCCACTATCGCGGGTCTGTGTTATAATCATGAGCCAGTATTCTTATCAAATTGAATATCAACTATCGCGGGTCTTTGTTATAATCACGAGCCAGTATTCCATCAAATTGAATATCAACTACCGCGGGTCTGTGTTATAATCACGAGCCAGTATTCCATCAAATTGAATATCCACTATCGCGGGTCTTTGTTTTAATCACGAGCACTATTTCCATCAAATTGAATATCCACTATCGCGGGTCTTTGTTATAATCACGAGCCAGTATTCCATCAAATTGAATATCAACTATCACGGGTCTGTGTTATAATCATTAGCCAGTATTCTCATCAAATTGAAACAACAACAACACGAAAACCATGTTTTACATTCAAACTGTTTCAATATTTCCTTAACGAACATAGATAGTTTCCTGTAAGTAATGTTAGTATGATAATCGATGGACATTAACGATTTAAATAATAGTATTTGGTCTCGTGTAATATGTTTTTATCAATTAAACGTTTTCTTTGATCTTTAAGGGAATTACATTCAAGTAAATAATGGAATTCATCGCCATTATGATTATTGGAGTTACATAAATAACACAGTCTTTGGTTCGATTCTATTCCATGCCAATTTCTAGTTTCGACAGGTAACCTGTTGTTAAAATCTCGAGCAAATTTCACATCAAATTGAATCAACTATCGCGGGTCTTTGTTATAATCACGGGCCAGTATTCCCATCAAATTGAATATCAACTATCGCGGGTCTTTGTTATAATCACGGGCCAGTATTCCCATCAAATTGAATATCAATTATCGCGGGTCTTTGTAATAATCACGGGCCAGTATTCCCATCAAATTGAATATCAACTATCGCGGGTCTTTGTAATAATCACGAGCCAGTATTCTCATCAAATTGAATATCAACTATCGCGGGTCTTTGTTATAAACATGAACCAGTATTACCATCAAATTGAATATCCACTATCGCGGGCCTGTGTTATAATAATCACGAGCCAGTATTCCCATCAAATTGAATATCAACTATCGCGTGTCTTTGTTATAAATACGAGCCAGTATTCCCATCAAATTGAATATCAATTATCGCGGGTCTTTGTTATAATCACGAGCCAGTATTCCCATCAAATTGAATATCAACTATCGCGGGTCTTTTTTTATAATCACGAGCCAGTATTCTCATCAAATTGAATATCCACTATCACGAGTCTTTGTTATAATCACGAGCCAGTTTTCCCATCAAATTGAATATCAACTATCGCGGGTCTTTGTTTTATTCACATGCCAGTATTCCCATCAAATTGAATATCAACTATCGCGGGTCTTTGTTATATTCACATGCCAGTATTCCCATCGAATTGAATATCAACTATCGCGGGTCTTTGTTATATTCACATGCCAGTATTCCCATCAAATTGAATATCAACTATCGCGGGTCTTTGTTATAAACACGAGCCAGTATTCCCATCAAATTGAATATCAACTATCGCGGATCTTTGTTATAATCACGAGCCAGTATTCCCATCAAATTGAATATCAACTAATACTAGTCTTTGTTATAATCACGAGCCAGTATTCCCATCATATTGAACATCAACTATCGCTGGTCTTTGTTATAATCACGAGCACTATTTCCATCAAATTGAATATCAACTACCGCAGGTCTTTGTTATAATCACGAGCCAGTATTCCCATTATATTGAATATCAACTATCGCGGGTCTTTGTTTTAATAACGAGCCAGTATTTCCATCATATTGAATATCAACTATCGCGGGTCTTTGTTATTATAACGAGCCACTATTCACATCAAATTGAATATTAATTCTCGCGGGTCTTTGTTTTAATAACGAGCCAGTGTTCCCTTCAAATTGAATAATAACTATCGCGAGTCTTTGTTATAATAACGAGCCAGTATTCCCATTAAATTGAATATCTATTATCGCGGGTCTTTGTTTTAATAACGAGCCAGTGTTCCCTTCAAATTGAATATCAACTATCGCGGGTCTTTGTTATAATCACGAGCCAGCATTCTCCTCAAATTGAATATCAACTATCGCGGGTCTTTTTTCTAATCACGAGTCAATTTCACATCAAATTGAATATCAACTATCGCGGGTCTTTGTAATAATCACGAGC
>VMBQ01016357.1:0-10874 GCA_007657795.1 Dreissena rostriformis | reverse complement strand
TATTTTTTTCATTTGTTGTGATGTAAAATATATCAAGTTACAAAGATTACGTCGATAAATACAATCATACACGGTCGTTTCTTAGACTTAGAATACAATTACTTCGCATGATTATCTCATACATTTCTATTTTGTAATCATTTAGATAACATAAACTACTTTTTATCCAATACTGCTTGAATACAATTCGAAGTATTATTGGACATGGAATGTAGCAAAGACGTTATCAGTGTGTCGATGTTGACATCCGTTTTAATTAAGACACATTAAATAATTCCCAGTTTTTGTTAAGTTATTATAGTTTGGCATAATCGACAATAAAAATTATGGTTTACACTTCTGCGACTTGTTTTATATAATTAGAAAAAACAATCAGTAATATAATAAACATTATTTTTATTTGTTGTCTATTCCTCTTAAGCTGTTGTCAAATAATTTGTTTCAGTACTCTTGTTTACTGAATGCAAATTAAATCAATTAAAATATAGGCCATTTCTCAATATTGTTTAAAGATTAGCTAGCAATAACACGAATACTTGACATAATGGCTTAATTCATAACAAATACAATAATAATAACATTATGATTTACCATTGTGTTGTGTTGTTGAGTGTAAAAAAGGAATGTACATGTAATTCTTCATTTTAACCGTTTACATTTTTGTTNCTTACTCAATACCTAAATAAACCACGAGCCTGTTGTATGTTTTTATAGATAAATATGGAAAAAAAAAAACAGATATCAATAATACGTAATTTCCGCACTCTGCCTTATTTCCATTTCAGGATTTAGAACCCCCTCCGAAACCAGGCAACAAAATTGTTATACGTAGATGTTTACGTGGCAGCCGTAGTGATTCGTCTTCTGCAACCGGAAGCGAAAAATCCGAAATGTCGCAAAGTGTAAAATTTTCCCAAAAGATAAATAACTCCCAAAAAGTGAGCAGAAGCAATTTTCTAGATTTAACCAGGGAGGATCATTCTTTGGATAGATACAGGATACTTTAAGCGAAATGATATTTTTTACTGGAACAAAACAAAACTCTTAGAACTAGAAAAAAAAAGACATTTGTTTCGTGCTACTTTACCGACCTCTACATTCTCGACCATAGAATATTGATTTTAGTTGTCTACTTTTACGACTGTTAATTTTTTGATGTAGTTGTTTTCTTTTTGGTTTTCTGAATCACTTACTTCAATAACCTCGCATACTCACTGTTGAAGATTTGTATTATTATCATTTTCAAATTTAAAGTTGAAACCTTCATGTAGAGATTTACTTCTTCAAAACCAAAGAGTTTCAACGAAATCATGCGTCTGAACCCTATTAGCATGTGTTCATGCCATCTGGAACACAACGAATTCATTCGACTCTAGTGTATACTAAAATATATATATATATAAGAAAGAATGTCGCAGAATATGCCTTTTTGGGAACCATTTTTTAAAACTGTTAGTGAAATTATTGTCTTTCAGATGATATACATCATTTGATATACATTTTATTTAAATGCATTTTGCACACTCAGTTCGTGATTGCATACCGGTTTCCACATTGCCAAAGTTGTGCCCCTTGTATAAATATATAGTATAGTGCAGAGTTGAAGGAATTTCCTGTAATCTGGAACAAATATATGTCGCAAAGAAATGTAAGACGCCTCTCCCCCCCCCCCTCTGTTTTACATTTTTTCAATTTGGTCAACACATAAGACGCATCGGCGAAAACATCGCACATACACCATCATCAACTATTCACAAGAATGCATTCACAAATGTTCATCCATGAAATGTTGAATTGCTTGATTTCAGATAGAAGATTCCTCGTCAATGCTGTCATTTGTTATCTCACATTTGTGACTTCTTTAATATTTTATATGTGTTATGTTAATACGATTGTATTGATTCAAAAATACAAACATTTAAAACAATGTATAACCGGAAATTATGGACCAAATCGGCAGAGTTGCTTTCACACATGTAAATCCCTTTTGTTAAAACACAATAGATCAGTACACAACAACAACAACAACAACAACAACAACAGTACACATATTTAACGTGTTTTTATAACGCCCAAGATTGAATCCAGTTTTGTCCGGATGTACTTTTAAATCAGTATACAGTACAATAGCTGTTTGAATAATGACTCAATTAAAAGACCGTAACGATACAAATACGGCACGTTTGATTTGAAATTAATTTAGAGGAAATGTCATTTTCAAATTATTCGTGATATGTTTTTGTTACAAAGACCAACTCATTTTTTTTACCGAAATCCACAGATCTCAATGTTCTCTGTGATACAATGTTGTTATCCAAAAATCAATACTCACACGCTTTCCATGCCTATGGCGAGACGTTTTTCAAAACCGCATTATTTTCCCGCTTCGCGCGCTTTCGGGACAAATGAATGCATGAGGACTCTTTATTTGAAGCTAGAATTTATAAACGTCGCGTTAACATAAAAAAAAATCGGAATTGTTTTCCGGATAACAAATTATTATTCTCATTTGGGAATTCGGCAAACATTTATATTTGTATTTTATTGGTAACCAGACCACGGATATATAGAGAATAACAGATTAATGACTGATCTTTTTGTAATATATCAGGCAAGGCTTAGAATAATATAACCGCGAGGGTTGCCGAGCCGTTATTTTATTCGTGCCGAGACTGATATATTTAAAAAAAAGATAATGCAGTGACCTGTTGTACTGTTTATCATGATTCTAAGTCCCCATTTGGAAAGAAATAATTGAAAAAAAAAACATCGCTACAAAGCTTTTATTTTTAGCGCCAATGAATATGATCTTTGACGTTTGACTTGTTAATAATGACGCCATGAGCACTTGTGCTTAATATTTGAAAAATATGTGTTTCGCTGTTTATTTGCTTTTTGTGTCTTAACTATATTACATCTTGGTATCAAATTGTTTGTTTTGCTGAATCTGATTTTATTTTACTAAAAATGATGACTTTATAGTTCATCCTGAGTAAAATGACTAACATCTAAACATCGACTGATATATCAACTTCTTGTTCAACATGACGTCATCAGCATTTACACATTCAAACATAAAAATGTATATCATTCAGCGTTATTTCAGGCAGATATCAATGTAGCGGTATGATAAATGTAATACTCACGTTGCACCGGTAAGCAGCCTGTATTGCATGTGCTATTTTCGGGGAATACGGATATCATTGCTATGACATAACTATGACAGGAGTGAGATGTGGTTGATGCAAGAGGGATATGTGGTTGATGTAAGAGGGAGATTTGGTTGATGCAAGAGGGAGACGTGGTTGATGCAAGAGGGATATGTGGTTGATGTAAGAGGGAGATGTGGTTGATGCAAGAGGGAGATGTGGTTGATGCAAGAGGAAGATGTGGTTGATGCAAGATGGAGATGGGATTAATGCAATAAGGAAATGTGGTTGATGCAAGAGGGAGATGTGGTTGATGCAAGAGGGAGATGTGATTGATGTAAGAGGGAGATGTGGTTGATGTAAGATGGAGATGTGTTTGATGTAAATAGAGATGTGGTTAATACAAGACAGAGACGTGGTTGATTCAAGATGGAAGTGTGGTTTATGAAAGAGGGCAATGTAGTTGATGCACGATGGAGATGTGGTTGATACGAAAGAAAGATATGGGTGATGTAACAGCTAGATGTGGTTGAAGCAAGATGGAGATATGGTTGATGCAATAAGGAGATGTGGTTGATGCAAGAGGGAGATGTGGTTGATGCAATAAGGAGATGTGGTTGATGCAAGAGGGAGATTAGGTTGATGAAAGAGAGCAATGTAGTTGATGTAAGATGGAGATGTGGTTGATACGAGGGAGAGATGTGGATGATGCAACAGCTAGATGTGTTTCATGCAAGCGGAAGATGTGGTTGATGCAAGAGGGATATGTGTTTGATGTAAATGGAGATGCGGTTGATGCAAGACAGAGATGTATTTGATTCAAAATGGAAGTGTTGTTGATGAAAGAGGGCAATGTAGTTGAGGCAAGATGGAGATGTGGTTAATACGAGGGAGGGATGTGGGTGATGCAAGAGCTAGATGTGTTTGATGCAAGAGGGATATGTGGTTGATGCAAGAGGGATCTGGGTTGATGTAAGAGGGAGAGGTTGTTGATGCAAACGGGATATGTGGTTGATGTAAACGGGAGATTTTGTTGATGCAAGAGGGAGATGTGGTTGATGTATGATGGTGTTGTGGTTTGTGCAAGAGGGAGTTGTTGTTGATGTAAACGGGAGTTGTGGTTGATGTAAGAGGGATATCTGGTTAATGCAAACGGAGATTTTTTTGATGCAAGAGGGAGATGTGATTGTTGCAAGAGGGAGATGTGGTTGATGCAAGAAGGAGATTTGGCTGATGCAAGAAGGAGATTTGGCTGATGCAAACGGGAGATATGGTTGATGTTATAGGAAGATTTGGTTCATATAAGAGGGTTATGATTTTATTGCAAGATGGGGATGTGGTTGATGCATAGGGAGATGTGGTTGTCTGATTGTATTGGTTCTTGTAACCGCAGTAATTGGGTTGGTTTGGCATTCGATATTCGATGTTTTGTGAATGGTCGAGGTAATATTATTATCCGGATCTCCACCATGTTAGCAAAACTCATCAATATCCTAGCTACAAACAACTCTTAAACTTTTAAAAAATATAAATACCTTTTATAAGTTCATCTAACTATTGATGGATTAAGCCTATAACATATTTTCTATAATTACCTATTTCACTGTAAAAGTGATTTTTAATTATTATATTGCCCTAACCAATACTGAAACTGCGCAGAAGGTTTATTAAAAAAAGTTTTTTTTTAAAGAAGTATGTAATAAAACAGATCTTTTAGGAACAGACATTCAGGGTCAGTCTGTCAAATTATTTCCACAAAGCGTCGAGAGCAAAAGTTTAAACTATTTCCCTCGGCCTTAAAACCTTCGGACAGCATTTTACAATATTGCCCTCTCTTCTTTGGGAAATAATTTTGACTTTTCTCAAATGTCAATGAAAAATCTGTGAACTGTAGCATAAATGAAATGAAAACATTTAAATGCATGTACACAATAAAAAACGCACAACAAAAACATATGTTTTTATTATTTAATTTAACACTTTAAATGTACCCATTGATATGGAGTATAAAGTTGTGTACATAGGTACACATCTGAGTAAAGCAATGAATGAAAATTATTGCTAAATAATTTCATTATAAATCATACCGAGAAACAATTTATAAAACTGTACGTTCGGTAACTCATACGTTATTTCACATTTAGGCATTATTTGATTGTGATAGTCTTTGCTGTACTCTAGCAAATTCAAATATAGTGACATGGCTTGATAGTATATATATCCATATCATTAGTAAACAAGGTACGTAAAAGCTTTCAATCTTATCAAGGCACACACAAACGATTAAAGGCACAAACAAGCTATTTAAGGCACCTTAGTAAAATGCATGTACACCGTAAGAAAGAAAATAAAACACGCACTTCCAAACGGCAACTTGGTTGTGTCCTAAAATGTAAACAATATTTGTTCAAGATGACAGGGAACTCCTTCGACTCTTTACCATACTGTATATACAAGGGATATAACTCGAATTTGGCAATGCGACACCGGTTCGCATACAAAGAACTCAGTCTGAAAAATGTATTAAAACACAAACCCATATGAGTATATTTATTGATGGCTATCATCTGAAAGGATTATACGTATTTTTGCTAATAGTTTATTGCAACGGGTACCAAATAAGTCTTACTTACCCCTACTTTAATTGTGTGTATATGTCCTTCGTGTTCCCATTGCAAGGGATTGTTTAATTGGCTATTGACAACTGCAAAACCGTGTTTTTTTACAATGAAGATATCAATAAAAAAAGACTGCTTACGATTTATTTCGTTCGCTTTTTGCATTATGATATTATTTGTGTTGTACTGTTTTTCGTGTCGCATACAACTGTAATTCGCAATAGGACCACATTCGACCAATAATATCGCTCGTTATGAAATGGCAACAGGCATAGACATATTTTAACAAGATGGCTGCCGAAATGGAAAGATAGTTTACCTCACGCATTTTGTTTTTATTTATTGGAAAAACCTATAATTTCGGAATTTAACAAGTTTAAATTAGTTTTTTTTTACCAAACACTTTATTAATACATTGGCATTTTCTGATGGTGACAATTTATATTATATTTCACAATGGTATTCAAGTTGAAATCTTGTCTAGATTTACAATATTTAGATTATTTAGATTATTGAGACTTAACTGACACACTAACATTATCCATTTTAATAACTATTCTTGCTCGACATATTTAACACACTATTGCTTCTATTTATTAGTTTTAACATATTCATTTTAGCTCGATTGTATCGAAATCCTCAGGCTTATAGGAATGCTCCCGAGTCCTTTTCCTGGGCCTAGAACCAGTACTTGGTGTCTTCAGGGGAGATCGAAGGAACGCTATCAGTGGGGTTCGAACCCGTAACCTCCCGATCGCTAGGCGGCCACCATATCCACTTCTATTTACTGATGCATGAACTATTGCAAAATATGCCTAAATTTGAATTGTAACCCTTTTATTTATATTATGGTATACAATAGAGTCGAGGGAATTCCTTGTGTTCCGGATGTCATAAAAACATACACATAGCGTAAAGACGCATGAATTCGTTTATATTTTTTTAGGTTTGAAGAAGTAAATCTCAATATAAAGGTTTAACCATAAATTGTGAAAATTATTATAATAAAATTCGTCCACAGTGATCATTCGTGGTTGTTAAAGCAAGTCACTCCGTAAACCAAAAAGAAAAAAAACAACATCAAATAATTAACAGTCGTAAAAGTAGAAAACTAAATACAATGTTCGAGGGTCGAGAATGTTGAGGTCGGTAAATTATCACGAAACTAATGTTTATTTCGTTTAGTCCTTAAATGTTGTTTTTTGTTTGTTCCAGTGAAAAATATCATTTCGCTAAAAGTATCCTGTATCTATCCAACGAATGATCCTCCCTGGTTAAATCTAGAAAATTGGTTTTGCTCCCTTTCTGTGAATTATTTGACCTTTTGGTTAATTTGACACTTTCCGCCATTTCGGACTTTCCGCTTCCGGTTGCAGCAGACGAATCACTACGGTTGCCACGTGAGCGTCTACGTACAACAACTTTGTTTCCTGATTTCGGAGGGGGTTTTAAATCCTGAAATGGCAATAAGACAGAGTGCGAAAATTATGTATTATTGATTTTTTGATACAATTTCCATGTTGTTCTGTGATAATATATACTTTTTTAATTTCCTGTTTAATTTTTTTTTATGAATTTTGCACAAATGCACTTCGGATATCTATATACATGTAGTGCTTTTAATCGTGTTCCACCACTTTTAGAGAAGGGCATGTATATTTGACCTATCCTTCGATTCATTCCTTCCGTAATAAAATGTGTAGCGTAAAACTGCTAGAAATTCACATAGTTTTGAAAATTTTTAAAGAGTTCATTCTTTGTGAGAATGTGGATGTGGACGTGGGCTGATGTGTTTGTGATTTGGCGCGGCTATTGTGTAAACAGATACAAATAGACAACAGGCTCGTGTTATAATTAAAGTGTTGAGTAAGACTAACCTCCACTTGAAGACGTCTCAATTTTGCTACATTTGCGCATGCGCGTGGATTATCCTTCCGTAACCACTCGGCCACTTTATTCTCCAAGTTTTTTAGTCTTGTTTCAGTCGTGCTTCCGTCAAAGTGTATCCTCGGAGAATTCGGCAAAGATCTATTCTCCTTGTCGTTTTTAACACTGGAAGCGCCTGTCATTTCAATATCATTTAAATGTCTGTGTTTGTCTTTATCCGCACTCTGAATACGTCTGAACGACCTTGGAATGGACGAACGAACATTATTCGTCGTTTCCACGACTTCAAATGTCTGCATTTTATTGTTGTCGAAACTATGACTAACTCCGGTATCAAACGAGGAAACGTTTGTTTCAGTATAATCAGGATTTTTTGAACTTGCAACTGTGTCTATTTCATTGTCACGTAACTGCTTGATATGTTCCGCCATTTTGTTTTCATTCGATGTGTGGGCAAAGTCCGGATACGCCGCCTGTGTGATATCGGAACCGGAAATCTGGGCCGCAGTTATGAGCGACTGGGGGACACGAACCACACGGACGTGTTCCGGCGGCTTGTTTCGCTGATGAGGATAAGGTCGCTCCTTCCGGTGAGTCCTTCCAGACTCCTTCAACAGTCTGGACTTCTCGCGCGCACGTATCATGTAAAACACGCTACTTGGGCCGTCGATATCCAGTAGCGGACCTGGCCCCGTGTTCACAAAACATTTTTTGCAATCGAAAATCGATTTTGCTTGTCATTGAAAATGGATTTCCATTGTAGTTGATAGGCAAAGATGAAAATCGATGTCAGTTAAAATCGATTTTCGATTGCAAAATTGTTTTGTGAACATGGGGCCTGGTTAAACATCAAATTACCAAAAGTGTTCACAATGTGGAGAAGTTGCCTCACGGGCAAGTCCTTTACCCTTTGCGCCAAGGCGTTTTTGATACAGTATAAACAATAACGAGATATATTTTGTAATACAGAAGAATGCATTCAAATGAATCGTATGTATTTAAGTATTTGCAATATTGACTCGCTTTACTTACATCTCTCGCAAACAACCTCGCTACACTAATAGCGTTTTGATTTTAGTACGTGTTTAACGTTGCATTGCAACACAGATAACCTAGATAAGAGAGCTGCTGTCATTATTTTGGAAATGTGTCACGTGAACGGTTATTTTTTGTACAATGTATGAATACGATAAAGCGTAGTCTCTTACCCTGGTGGCTGAAGAATAATTTCTCGGTGATTTGCACGGAGCTCTCGGGTGCCTTTTGTTTGTCCCCAGGGACTGGTTGAGGGTTGTGTAACAACTTCAGCTTCAGTTGCAGCAGCTTGAGTAGCGGCACCGCACCGTATTCCTGTAAGTACAGCGGAACCGTTTTTACGTACCGGGTATTTTATGGCATTAAGGTCAATTCACAAAAATCGTTAGTTTGCCATCAAGTAAAAAGCATGTAGGCCCTTAAAACGTTCCGCGTTTACGTAAAGCAAAATTACATTTAATCGTTTGTGTTCAATGTGTTCAAAGAGAACAACACTGCACTTATACCGTGAGACTTAAAGAAAGCTTGAAAATAACTATAAATGTTTGTGTGCTTTTGGTGCAAAGAGAACAATCCAACTCGAGTACCTTGAGAACGGAAGTGCGCGTATTGAGCTTCACCTCCTGGCGCCTGCGCATGACGTCGATGGTTCTCTGATGCTTCTTGACGAAGAGACGCTCGTAGTGCTTCATCTCGAGCACGAGGACCTCGGTGCGCTCCGTGCAGACGGCTGACGTCATGTACGTGTCCATGTCCATTAGGACCTCTATCTCACCTGTGAGGAATATGCAATCTTCGTTATTCGGATTAACGTTGTTTTTGTTCGCTTATTTACATAACAAACACCTACAAATAACATATTTGCATTGGATGATATAGTTCCAATAAACTAACGTGACCTCAAGAACTAGTATATGAAATAACTAAAGTGACCTTAAATATTGCACAGACTAATCTTGGACGACAATTAACACACTTCACGCACATACATTAAGCTCCCGCGATTGAACTGACCAAAGCGACTTACGTAGCGACTCGTTCTTTCCGAGGTAGCACATTTTCGGAGTTTTTACAGGAGCATCTTTCTTTTTGAGCGGCGGTGGGATGTTCTCCACTTCCGGTTGTTGACGCCGCTGCCGTTTCTCCTTGATCAGTCTATAACATGGAAAGGATCAGGAAACTTGAGCGTGAAACTATTATATTTTCCTAGCAGTGTAATATCAGACACAATAGTTTCCCGCTCAAGGGATATGCAATGAAGAACCAAATAAGACAAGACATTTGCCTACATGTAAATAAGCTATGGTAACCAATTTGCTTCAGTATAAGAGTCACGTGTAAACACACGCAAACACCACACATGTTTGTTCTTGCACTTGTTATTTTTAATTCATATCGATTGACAGCAAAGAATGACATTTGCAAACCAAGATGTCTACAACGTACCATCACAAAGCTTCAACATCTAGACTACACCAATGAAATCAAGCTAACTTATATGTCAAAACTATGTATGTTTTAGAGGAGATGTTTAAAGATGATGCGCCAACAGGGAACTTTGGCAGAGTGCAAAGTAGGAACAATTCATTAATGCAACATGCGGACGCAATAGGGTGTAAACGTCGCAAACTGCTTAAAGGGCACCTAACAATAACCAACAAGATCGAAGGTGACGAGATTTAACAGTTATGACACGAACACAGTTTTGATTTGGATATGTCATTGATAGAACTTTTTCGTGGGCATTCAACACAGAGTGGCATAGGATGGGTGAAAACGGGGAAATATCCCAAAGGTACTTTGCCCAACCACAGATGATGTTAGTAAGAAAAGGTTAATTGCAATTGGGGAAATGGTGATCGAACTATTATTTAAAGAAGGCAAATCGCAATTGATTCGTGCCAAAAAGTCCTATCAGCATACGCAAAAAGAAGACCAATAAGCAAGTCTGGCTCTAATAGTACAGTATCATGAGAAGACCATACACATATATACTGCAAAACAGAAACACGTTACTGTGTAGACATTAACGTATGAATCTAAAACCTGCGAATGAGCCCAAGTGCTAAAGAACCTACTTTTCGCGTTCGTCCTCGAAAAGTCGGTACAGTTTGGGGTATTGAGCCTGATGCATATTGATATCGACTCGAATCTCCACTTGCCCACTGAAATGCACAGATCGATA
>VMBQ01016356.1:0-11590 GCA_007657795.1 Dreissena rostriformis | reverse complement strand
CCAAAGCACTTCCAAGATATGGCTCTGGACACAAAAGTACCGGACAGACGGATGGACAGACGGAAGGATGGACGGACAGCGCCAAAACAATATCCCTCCGCCTATGGCGGAGGATAATAAAATTCAACCTGCTCTTGATGAGTATACCTTTTTTGGATGATTCCCCAAATACCAAGAACAAAAGATGAGTGATCTTTGTATAAGCCTCATGATTTAGCAATAAAACTTTAACCTCTGGGTTTAGTGGCTGGACTTTGTGTTGAAGAGATGTTGCCTGGATTGGCACTCGCTGGTTGGTCTGGAAAGTTTTATGGAAGTGGGGATTATAGAACTGTTTAACATAAGTCCACATACAAGAATACTAGGTTGCTGGTGTGCAAAACGCGAGTCAAAATTATGTTATATTAAATACATGGAGATATGGGATTTAAATTATTGGGATAAAAAAGAAATATAAACTGTACAGCTTTTTATTTGATCGCTTTATCTGTTTTTTTACATGCAGAGAAAGCCAAGCAAATTCTTTAAAGAATAAAAAGCGCTCAAGAATTTTCCAAAGAATAAGTAGTAACATGATGGGAAAAAATCTATAAACAGCACAACGCTTATTTAAATAAATAAAAATAAAATAAAAAAAATGTTTATATAATAACAAATATCAATACAAATATGCAATTAAAACCAAATACTTTACATACATCCTTAGTTATTAGACACCATTGTGAAGTCCTCAATAGCAATATCCCCAATGTAAGAGGAGCCTCTGATGCCCTCTAATTAGATCGTGTAAAGGGAGGGAACTGCGCTGATGGGGAACTGCCCTTTTTGTCCCCCTTGTTTCCTTGTTGACTCCACAGGTGCTGTGGCTGAGTTGTTGTGGTGTTCAAGTAGACGTTTAGAGAGCCTATGTAATGTATGGTCACATTTTTAATGAAAAAAAGACCATATATTATTAGCATATAGGGAAATAAATATCCTGGGAATGTGTACAAAGGAAAAAAAAGAAAGAAAAAGGAATATGTCATACATTTAAACATCCTCAATTACCCGGTACATTGAATGCATGTGAATTTATACCAAAAATAATAAAGTTGCAATACTTTATAACATGTAAGATAAAACAATATGCATTTCAAATTTAATAAGTTAATAAACAACAGGAAAAACCTGTAACTGGTTTATTAGAACCGAAGACATGTGTTACATATCTCTTGAGGCTCCAACATTTACGCACAATACAAATCATGTCATAAGATACATAAAAACAAGAGGGCCCTGAATCGCTCACCTTTTACTAGAATTGGCCCGGTGACCTAATTTTTTTACCTAAGATGACCCATATACGATCCAAAATCAGATATTATGAAGATAAACATTCTGACCATATTTCATTAGGATCAGATGCAAACTATGACCTCTCTATTGTCTACACAAGGTTTTTCTATGATTTGACCTAGTGACCTAGTTTCTGACCCCAGATGTCACATTTCAATCCCAATCCAAATGTCATCAAGATAAACATTATGACAAAGTTTCATAAAGATATGATGGAAACTGTGACCTCTATTGACTACACAAGGTTTTCCTATGATTTGACCTAGTAACCTAGTTTTTGACCCCAGATGACCCGAAGACAAACCCAACCCAGATTTCATCAAGATTAACATTCTGGCCAAATTTTATTAAGATTGGATGAAAACTGTGACCTATTCTGTCTACAAAAATGTTTTTTTTTAACTTTGACCTAGTGACCTTGTTTTTGACCCAAGATGACCCAAATTCCATTCCAACCCAGATTTTAACAAGACAAACATTCTGATCATATTTCATTAAGATCTGATGAAAATGGTGACCTCTATTGTCTACACAAGGTTATGCTATTATTTGACCTAGTGACCTAGTTTTTGACCCCAGATGACCCTAATACAAACCCGACCCAGATTTCATTAAGATAAACATTCTGACCAAATTTCATAAAGATTGGATGAAAACTGTGACCTCTATTGTCTACACAAGGTTTTTCTAATATTTGACCTTTTGACCTAGTTTTTGACCCCAGATGACCCAAATACAATCCCAACCGAGATTTCATCAAGATAAACATTCTGACTAAATTTCATAAAGATTGGATGAAAACTGTGACCTTTATTGTCTACACAAGGTTTTTCTATTTTTGGACCTAGTGACCTAGTTTTTGACCCCAGATGACCCAAATAAAATCCCAACACAGATTTCATCAAGATAAACATTCTGACCAAATTTCATAAAGATTGGATGAAAACTGCGACCTCTACTGTCTACACAAACAAATTGTTGACGGCTGCACGCACGGACGCATGCACGGATGCACGACGGACGCCGGACATCACACGATCACATAAGCTCACCATGTCACTTTGTGACAGGTGAGCTAAAAACAAATAAATAAATTGCATACACCCATGCAACCTTATTGCAACATACCTATAGTGCTGCCGTACATGTGGTACCAGAAGCTGAAGCACAGTGCGCCTGTGGAAGGGTTGAATATTGACTGATTAGCCATGTCTTGTTGCCAGGGACTCGCGGGGCTGACGTCCTGATGTAGATGTAGTGACCTGGGGCAATGGTGAATAGACTGTTTGAATATAAAAGTCAATTTATCTATAATGAATGAGCAAACAATTCACCAAATATTCATAAAAGGTACAAATATTTAAAGATATAAATATTGCATATGATAAATTTTCCTTTAAATATATGTATCTTGAATCAAATCTTAAATCACATTATTAAATATACAAAACATTAAAACATCAATAATCTTATTTATACAAAATAAAGGACATTTACAATCGTTTTTTACAATCAAGAACTTAAAATTGTTGTTTTCATATGTTATTAAAACAATATTCTTCCAAATTAATATAATGTAAAAACGTAATTCACCTAGGAATATTCCAATCGTATGATCCCAACTTGGTCCTGTGCCTGTGGTGTCAGTGGTTCCCGCCTTTCTCAGCCATTCAAAATCATCGCCAGTTGGGGTTTTGGTCCAGGAACAGGTGTCTGTCTCAAAGTTGCATGACCCGGAGGACCCCGTACACGAACCGTCAAAGACGCTCTCGTCATCGATTGATATGTCAATCAGTTTCCATGAATACCCTCAAACACCAACTACAACAATAAGTTATTACAAGATATGAATCATTTCTTTCTTGATTCTTTATAGCTCAGATCCCTTTGATCAAAATGACAAAATGCTCCTCTTTATTTTTTTTTATGCTGTTTTTTGTGGGTGCTCTTAAATATCACCAGTTTTAAAATACATGCTTAGTAATTCAAACAATTTTAGAAATTTCCCATCCACATCTTTCATCTTTTTGAGAACATTCAAAGACAAATATTGAACTCAACGATGTAGACGACCACACATTTTTACTAATACCTGTGTTTGTTGGTAAAGCGATTTAAAATGAAGGTTTTATTACTGTCATTATGCGTATTTCTTTCAAAAATAACCAAATATAAGTCTCAGTAATATTATTTTCTTATTTAGAACGACCGACGAAATTTGTTTTGAAATTGGCGAACGGCCACACTCAAGTTATAGGCGAACGACCACACACTGTATTCTTGACACATGTATGCATGCAATAAAATGTATATTTCAGATGGATCACTTAAACCCACAAATATGCCGCATTGTGGCAACGTTCTTAAAAGCAAGTTGTCTCTGCGCCAGCATGAGATTAGTCACACAGGGACTGCGAAGGGATATACATGCTGCGATAAAGTGTACTTCAGCAAGGCGAATCTGAACAGGCACAGGTGCAATAATTTTGTAAATCATATATTGAATTATGTTTGTCAGAAAGTGTAATTAATACAATAATATGATGTTAAGTTCTTCTTTTTAATGTCTATTTAACCCTTATGAAATTTTACAAATTAGAGATACAAAATCGACACAGCAAAGAAGGGTGCTTATCCTATCAAAAATATTGTATTTCATAACTAGTATATCATGTCACATGCAAAAAGTCTTACTTGCTTATGTTTGTAATGGGATCAACATCGGCTTAATAAGCAGCTTGTAGTACTGATAGTTTAAGGCCCAGACTCACTATCACATTTTGCGATGCTAGTGGAGCCCCGGTGCGTGATCCGGGGTTCTACCGGGATGAACTGGGGCTCCACCGGGAACGTCCGGGATGAACTGGGGACAACCGGGGCTCCACCGGCAAACTATTAAAATGTTTAATACCTCCAGGATGAACCAGGAGTCACCGGGCCGTACTGGGAACAACCGGCGCGGCACCGGGAACAACCGGGGCAGCACCATAGCTCCACTGGCAAGAACCGGGGCTCATCCGGGATGCTATTGACCCCGGCAAAACTACGGCAACGCCCTGGTCTGACGCCGGTATAGCCCCCATGAATGCCGGCAGAGTCCCAGTGTAGCTATGGTTCACCAATTAATGCCGGTAGAGCTACGGTTCGTGCCGGTGGAGCCACGGTTGTAGCCGGTTAATCACGGCAGAGCTACAGTTATTGCTTCCAGGATGAACCGGGAGTCACTGGGACGTACCAGGAACAACCGGCGCGGCATCGGGAACAACCGGGGCAGCACCGTAGCTCCACGGGCAGGTCACCAGGGCTCTGCCGGGACGCCACCGGCTTTCACAGAGGGTCTAACAGGATGCTACTGACTACGACCGGGACTCTACCGGCTATGACCAGGGCGTCACCGGGATAAACCGTAGCTCTACCGGGGCTGACTGGGACTCTGCCGGGATGTAAACCGGGCAGAACCGGGGCAGCACCGGGAATATGTTACAGCGCTAAAAAATAACCATCAATCATCTCAGAAGTTGCCTGTCGACCGGCTCTATCAAACAGGGATGAACCAGGGCTACACCGGCAATAGTGAGACTTGGGCTTTACTCCATATGATTAACACTTATTGACCCATAATAAAATATTTTGACTAAAATAAGAAAATTGAGAATGATCTTATATAATTAAATGCTATTAAATGGTACTGATAATTATAATTGTAGATGTCATGTACATGGTGAAGAGAAGGCATTCATGTGTACCAAGTGCAGTAAGTCATTTCCTACAAATGCTGACCTGCAGAAGCACATGCGGCAGGAAAATGGGCAGACAATTGCGTGTGATAAATGTGGCGAACGTTTTGTTTTGCTGAGAAATCCAATTTAAATGCACACATAGATATGCACAACGAAGAACATAACTTGGAAATGCTTGAAATGTGACAAAGTATTCCGGCATCGGAGTAGCCTGTCTCTTCACATGAAAGTACACAGCAGTAATTAAGCGACGCCAAGAGTACAGTTCGCTTATCATGCATTTGTATTGTGCTGTCCGTTCGGCCGTTTTATTAAAAATTGTACGACAAATTTAGAATACGATTCATATTTCAAAGAAACAATATTGCAAAACAGCAATGTATAATAATACTAATTTCTAGTATACTTATTTATTTCATCATTTTTCCACCATTGTTTATATTTTGAGTGGATATTGATGAACAGCTTGTAAAATTTCAGTTTTCATATTTGAGTCGAAAATCAAAATTACTGTATGGTGTTTGATGTAACTGCCCCGAAGTAATTATGTGTAGTTACATTCATTTTCTACATGGTCCTTTTACCCGTCCAAACACAGTTTGTGTGGTATATTGGAATACCTCTGTCAGTCGGCTGTCTGTTACCCTACACAGGTGTACTTTTGACACAAATCTGTCTCTTAGTTGTTTTGTTGTATCGGCATAAAACGTAATCAGATATGATGTTAATTTAATTTATTCTATGGCGAAATGCAAGACGTTAAATGGTGCCAGAGTTATTTTCTGTTGAGCGTAGTCAAATTTTGCATACCTACATAATGTACAAGTCTACTTTTGTTTTATGCACTAAAGTTTGCATCTAAAGTTTGTTGTGTATTAAAATGAAACTTTTTAAATGAGTTTTATACTTTAAACAATACTTTGTTTTGGTGTATGTCATGCCATTTATTGCAGAGTTGTCCCCTCTCACTTAGGTAAATTTTCTTGTTTTACCTTGCTCACGATACCTACATCATTGTACAGGCGAACTTAACAACTAACAATTATGTGCATCAAACTGAAACTTCATAGCTCTGTTGTTCATACTTTGTATAAGTGCAAGACATAATTTTTGTGGATGCAACAATAGAATTACCCACAAACCGTCCAAATTCTTCAGTAGTCACCGTGCCTCGCCCCCGTCTGTCGTTTAAGGTCAGTTCGGAGAAAAAAGTCTAGCCAGCCAAGCTACTGAAGGCTCTGACGTTGTTTGTTCCTCCATGACATAGTGAATAAAGAATTATTTTGGCATCGATGTGAGCGATGAGCGCCTCCCAAAGCTGAATGGGCCANATATGTATTTATAGAGGGGGTATTATTCAGAGTAATGCTTCATGAAACTAGGCGACTAATTCGAATATCAACGTCTAAAACCTAATCATTCATGTATGTGATCAATGTGTAGTCGGAACACAATTTAGGCATCAACATTGTTTTTCACCTGCTTGAAAGAAGCCATTTCGAGGGTATTTTTCATCTTCATTTACGCGTTGTTTGCTGTTTTTCTAGTGCCATAGTATGTGTTATAAATTGGTGCTTGTGATGAATCATTTATAAAATCTTGTTTTATGCGTTAACGATAACGATGTCGTAGATTTATTAAAATAGTTTTGTGATAGAAAGGATACAAATTTCGATTTTCACTCGTTTCACCATGCAACACAGTAAATAACTGCATATTTCATATGATTTCCACCTCATTTATGAAATTTAATATGCATATATTAACACTTATAACAAATAAAACAATAAGTTGCGTATCCACAAACGCCACTGACGCATGGGATACGTATACAATATGAAGAAAACAAAATGCACANCCGTGGCAGCTTTTTCGTCGTGTGCGTGTCAACAGATGTGTCGCATCAATGCAGTGTACTTCCAGCTGCGATCTTCGTTCGCTATATTCAGGTTGGTAAAACCACTCTTTGATGGCACATATCCCGTCTATTATCAGATTTGTTTGAACTGTACCATTCTCTTTCCATGTACTGTATTTCTTTGGCCAAAGCAGCTCTGCATACATTCTGTTCAATGACTGTTTTGTCGTTTTCGATATTAACACGTTGGCTGCTAATTCACTTAACGACAGCATTACTTGCTTCAATGGTCTTTTTTGTTTCTGTTCTGGATTCTGTAACTTTATACATCTTGAAAGAACGATCAGTTTATCCTTTTTTGTGGACATAGTTGGACGTTTAATGTCTTCGCTATCGCTTCACTTACTTCAGGTAATGTAGAATAATGGCTAATTCAGAGTTCAAGAGCTTCTTTAATTTCTCTGTACATGAAAAAAATTCGGATAAACTTTCTTCAGTAACTGAGTTCCATTTACCCTTTAAATTACATGTTTTATCAACCTTCAACAAGAGNGTCACGGTGACTTAGACACAGTAAAATGGTTTCCGGATGATAAATCAAGGAATCTATGCCTAGGATCATGAAACTTCATAGGTACATTGATCATGACTCGCAGAAGACACCTATTGATTTTTAGGTCTAGATTTTGACAGTCTAGTACAGTCAATGACATTTCAAATGCCAGTTATCATACATAATCCAGGATACCTACTGGTGGGCATAGTGTTTCACAAACACATCTTGTTAAATTGATGATTATATAATGAAAATATGAATGAAAGCTAAATATTACTTATGCCTTTTGTAGTTTTATTATACCCCCATTACCGGTCGTTCTGTCCCAAAAGCTTGTCCGGGCCATAACTATGTCATCTATCAAGGGATTTTTAAAATCATTTGGCACATTTGTTCACCATCATTGGACGGTGTGTCGNGGAATGTATGCCAAAATCGATAGGATAGGGTTTATGTACATGTATTGCGGAATGATATGATAAACTATACACTCACCGTGACAACATACATGGCACATTCTGGGCACAAAACTTTAAGGGTTTTGCAGCTTGGACCAAATTGACCGAATTATTTTGGAGTTACAGTTTATCATACAAAAGTCTACAAACTTGAATACTTTTGGTATCAGCTTCATTGCAGTATACATACGCTAATAGAAGAGAAAATCAAAAAGAATTTGAATTATTTTGGTATATGATTCCGTGCCCTACATATTACAAGCAATAACAAGGGACAAAATTGTCACAAAACCAGGTTTTCAATAGACCAATTCAAGTGTCAAGTGCGCATGCGCCGAATTTAATCNCCCTTTAAATTACATGTTTTATCAACCTTCAACAAGAGCAATATTTGCTTCACATCTTGTTTATCAAGCAAGTCATGTTCTTTAATGTTCTGGTTTTCGTCTGACATGTCCGTTGTATTAATTTTGTCGCATAGTTGGTCATTTCTTTGTCTACAAACTTCATTTGTATCTTCATTATTGTAATCTTGGATTTCTCTGTTGTCAATAAGTCTATTGTTTTCTGAATCGTCAATGTTATGCCTTGTGTTTAAGTTATTGTCACCAGCGACGTTACTGTTACCACTCTCTTCCTTTCTTTCGGTGGCATACAGCAAAGGAACTCTAACAAGGCTATTTACAAACACAATAGTTGTTTTTGATTTGTGATCTTTGTCAATGGTTGTCGCGCGAAGGATAACAGGATTTCGGTTTAATTGCTTTAATGCAGTGATAATATCAGATTTTTTCATCTTTAGAACTTTATTCCAAACGTCCTTCTGTAGCGCCAGTACTGTAAGTGGACTATTTGTGAGTGATCTGACAACAATGTTATGCCACTGACCGTCAAACGATTGGCAAGGGACGTGTATTCCAGCGTCCTGACACATGTTGTGCACATGTTCGGCAATTGTTCTCATTGTTGTAGTTTTGGCAACAGGGGCGCATTTTAACTCCTCTTTTTTCCAATTTCTATCCAAATCCGTGCAGAGAAAGACCACTGCTTCTGTTGCTCTTTCTCTTGTGAGCTCATAGGTCATTGTGAGTATTCTTAACTTGGTTTATTACATCCATAAATGTTTTGATTGATGAAGCTGATTCTCTGTTCATGTTGCTCGCTGAACATGCTTTTGCCCAAGGGAACAGTCCTAGAAACTCAACTTATTTACTTTGTTCTGCTATTTCATATTGTAGCTGCTTTATCTCTGGATCAATTTTTGTTGGTTTCTTTGTCTCATTTCAGTTATACAGACAAATAGCTGTTTTCATGGCCCTTCGAAAGATATCATCATTGTGCAGCACTTTAAAGGCCCACGTTTCATTTTCAGTCCAGCTTACATACAGTAGCCATTCAACGTTGAGAACTGCTATCTCTGCTTGGCACTGTAAATAATAGCAAGACGGGAAAAATGTGTGAACACCATTTAATGGGCATTTTATTTCTACAGCTACCTTGGTGGACGAAAGTTGTTTGTTTAGCCGTAGACTTCCGTCGGGTGAAACTACTAAGAATGGTTGGCTGTCCTCATCAAACACCTGTACACATCCTTCCTCACAAAACACCAGTCCAGGGGTGACTATCGGCATTATCCTTGTAACAATAGTTGCAACTGCATTGATTTCATTTATGGTACCATGCTGCATATTTTCCTTAGTTTTTGCATTAACTTCCTGTTCCGGTATGTTACATTTTATGAGTTCAAAATAGTCTTTCAATTTCTTTACACCATCGAGACCAACAGCCTTGTGTATCGTGCTACCTTTGCTTTTTTTCGTATTTCAAACCATTTCTCAGTTCGTTGTGGTAAGAGTCTGGTGTTGTTTTTGTCTTCCTTTTGAATTCCTAGAGGAAAATAATTCTCACACTCGCTAAGATTTATGTTAACATCTGAAATGTATGGTGTGTCGTTGAGTGAACATTAACATAAGCATATGCTTTTAGTGCACATCTCTGCAGCAAGTAAGTATTTGTCGATATCATGGAGAAAACCTATAACTGAACTTATCGCGTAAGAGAATTTGCTTTCTTTACAGGCAAGTCCTCCACCACCCTTTTCAATTAATTTTTCCTTGGCATATTCTTTTTTTCTTTTTCAGGGCGCTAGCCTCCACAATACCGGCAGATGTTTCACGGAGGGACTTTCCTAGAATCTGCTTTAATTTTTGTCGACATTCTGATGAGATACTTTCTAAATTTTGTATGTTTTTGTATTGTTGAAGGTAACAAATGAATGCGTCGTACTCGCTTGTAGNTTGGCATATTCTTTTTTCTTTTTCAGGGCACTAGCCTCCACAATACCGGCAGATGTTTCACGGAGGGACTTTCCTAGAATCTGTGTATTGTTGAAGGTAACAAATGAATGCGTCGTATTCGCTTGTAAACATCTCAAAATTTAACAGACGCTCTTGTAGTGAAGTCGAATCCTCGAATCCAAGTAAATCAACATCCCCCGAATATGTGGTTAGACCTTGCTTGATTTTCTTGCCATCAAATGTCAGACACGCAGATTGCTGAAACAGACTCTCGCCCATATGCACCATTATGTCACCATAAAACCCAGGTTTTCTATCGGTTACTTCAGTGTAAGGCGTTGATTTTCGAAGGACCTTTTCATCTGGTACGACGAAGTTGATGCGAGATGAAGCAGGATCAAAACTGCATTTAGGATCGTCGGAAAAATCGTTCTTTTCACTTTGCTGATTTTTGTAACCGCACATAAAGTTAATGAATCTCCCTCCAAACATCCTCCAACCTAACTTCCAAAATAACTTTGTTTTGTCCAAATAACGCATTCGTTTTGTATTGCCACAATTAAACCAAGAAACAACTTCCAGCCAGAGAAGGAATGCTATATTGTCAAGTGGGAAGGCGTTATTTTTTTCTTGGCGGAAGAAAGCCAAAATTATCAAGTGAATAGCATAAGGAGTTTAAGCCAGTTTTGAAACTACTTCTGGGACCAACGTTTAAATTTCTTGTGTTACCTCTTGCAGATTGTTATCAAACTCTACACCACCAACTACGTTGTTGCTTTTATTCAAAATGTTTGTATTTTCATTTATCACAAGTGTCTGGCCATCGGCAACGTTGACCACATTCAATTTTTCGTTCAAATCGGTACCAATCAATCTATCGACTTGTGATGCGATTCCAAAAAGAGATCTTGACGATGGACATCCCTAACCGAGTGCTCTTGCTTTGTAAATGGGACATTTGAAAGGAGTCTTAATAGGAGATTTCAATGGTGTCAGTTTGCGTTTGTTGGTTCGCGAAGGCGTCATGCATAGGTGTGCTGATTTGTTTGAGATCTTGGTGTTGATGAATGTCTTTTTAGGCATCAAAGTTTTCCCAGCGTTTACATCATCTTTCGCGACAAGTTGAAGCAGTTCTCGCGTCATGTCAGCATGACCACGATTCGATCATCTGGATTTGACTCTATGTAAGTAAAGCTGTGTTTTTCGTCGCATCTTGTTTAAATACTGAAAAAGATCAAATTTTAAAGTTATTGTTATTGCAAGCATTTGTGTGTGTGTGGGCGCGTGTGTGTGTGTATCTGCATGTGTATGTATGTATCTGCATGTGTATGTATGTATCTGCATAT
>VMBQ01016355.1:0-11101 GCA_007657795.1 Dreissena rostriformis | reverse complement strand
TAAGTTAAATAAATGTACATTCTATACTTCCAAATAAATACGCAATTGCCCTGTAACCACAAAACATAAATAACACTCTTCAATTGTATCATGAAAGTAAAACAGAAGTCCTAGTTATTAACAGAAAATACCAACCGTTAATGGAGATTGCCACCAGTGCATGATTTGAACATTATTTATAATCCCAGCTTTTGTTTGATGATTTTTGTCCGTGCATTGCCGTTGCAAGTGCATCACAAACAATCCCATGTGCCCTGTTATGTTATTCAGGTGGACGGATTACTGACTGATCAGTTGCAATTGACTGACTGTATTGTTATTTTAAGGTCAGGTCAAATCAATCTCGTGTGTATGTATACATGCGTTCATATATTTATAACATTGTTGAACAATAGCAGTATATGACATGAATAGCAGTTGTTATTTCATGTTAATGATGTTCTTTCAAAAGGTAAATTTTTTCACTAATAATTATATTTTCAACACGTACCCTTCTGCCGTTGACGCTGACGACCAGTAATCCAAACATAAACACAACCCAGGAACAGTCACGTGTCATGCTAGCTATTGAGACGAGAGACTCTGGTCCCACTAAACCATCCTGAGCCCGTCTTGACTGTGGGGTAGTCATGCGCTGCCACCAGCACTGAGTGGCAATATCTATGTAGCATCAGAGGAATGTCAGATAACCTTTGATCGATTGTGAGCCCAATATGGGAGAGCAATTGCCATTGCCTCTCTTCGATAGTGGATGCGATTCATATATTGAGGACGTAATATGGCAAAAGAATGCTGATATATAAGTGCCAATGATTTGTAATGTATCTATTTATTTTTTCATATTGATTATATATGTCTGTCACTTATTGTATTACCTGTATTTATTCAGGAGTATATTGTTAATAGTTGAAGTAAATGTAAATATTATTATACATTCGATGCTATTGGTTTATTAGAAAAATAAATCATGAATCCACCGAATATTGAATTATTTAACGCATAAAATGTTTATTCCTTACCATGTTTATGTTTCTTCTGAAGCATTGACATCTTTGACATCTCAAACCAATCAACAAATTACTCTAGCGGGAATACAAAGCAGTAGAAAAATACCTGCACAACAAGATTCAAGTGATAATCATCAGCAATGCAACATCAAACACACAATTCGTTTTACGCTATACATAAAGCTTGTAACCCGCAAATATAGGTTAAGATCTCATTCTTTGAATAAGTATGGCGTTGAGATCAGTCCATTATTAATGAATTCAGAAAGAGTTCTTTTGTTTGTTGTATTTGCTCTCACGCACAGCACTTACCGATGTTATACGAATACTTTGTATATAAGGCAACAAAAAAAAACAACAAACGAAAATGTATTTAATATAAACACATATATAACATGACGACATATTTAATGGAAACGATAAGGTATAGCGCTTAAAATGTAGATGATGGGAAACACATTATAACACACAGGATGTATTAATGGTAACCAAATATAGCACGAAAAAGCTTTTTATCCTAAACAAAATATACAATAAGTATATAACCCTCCACAATCAGTATAAAGAGATCAATTCACATATTACTGATGGACAATGCACGAAATACGTATTGGCATCGATAAAAAAATGTCCGCTACGAAATCGCGCAATGTTTTGGGTCTAATTAGCATGGTGGCACCTGACCATACTGTGCGAATACGCAGGCTGTACTGTAGCTACGCTCGCCGCATTTGGCATAAGACCCATTTTCGCATGACGCGACGCATAAATTTCTGTAGGATATAGTTGATACCAATAAACGATCGAATGCAAAAGTTTGCCCATAATGACCAATGTGGTTCTGGGTTGCAAAACCCTTATGGGGCCCATATATCTGGCTAGCTGGGTATAACCATCGTTTGTAAGACGTACATTCATGTCCATTTAGCAGTATGTGTCCACTAAAAGGATCCGAATGTACATGTACATAGGATAAACAACATTGTGACGGCGCTTTGGTATTTTGGGATGTTAAATATAACACGTGACACTTCAGCACTTGATTAAAACGTGTCTTGAGACACTCGCTGGCAGATTTCACGTTTCTCGATTTTGTCCTTAGGCTGTCACTGTCGCGGTCAAATAAAAAATACACATTTCGCGAATGGACGAAAATAACACTTTCTCGAAAATGTTGTTGTCATTTGCTTAAATATAACGTCGTTTCCAGTTTCTCCAAAGCTAACAAAAATATTGCAATTCTAAAACAGGTATGGTCAAACTGTGAACATAATAATATGTAACAATAGAACACAAATTTCACCAGAGTGTATTTTAAATAAGCCCTATATGATAAAATAATAATAATAATAATAATAATAATAATAATAATAATAATAATAATAATAATAATAATAATAATAATAATAATAATCATCATCATCATCATCATCATCATCATCATCATCATCATCATCATCATCATCATCATCATCATCATCATCATCATCATCATCATCATCGTCGTCATCATCATCATCATCATCATCATCATCATACTACTACATAATTGTATCACTGAGTACATTCAGCAATTTTCGACTAGTGTTTCTATCTACGATGGATTGGTGTTACGTTGCTTTGGTTGGTATGCTACAATTTCATAACGATAAATACTGTAATAACAATGCACATCGAATGTCATAGACATATTTCATGTTGGTCGAAAGTTTTCTTTACATGCGGATGCCCCGTACTCGTATGGAATAATAGACGAAATGAACACATTGATATGCATAGATGATAACATTTGTGCGATAATAATGTTGCAATTAGCCCAAAGTTAATATTCACAGAAGATTCCATTTTTATGAAAGCATGCTAGTGGAATTATGGAGTTCTGAGCTATGTTTTCAAAAAGCCACTACAAGAGATCGATGATTAGCAAACATGTATGCGTTCGTAACCTTTAGTCCCCCTACGCATATTCAACATTGTTTTGCAAACTATTTAACGATTGGTAGTTACCCGTCATAAATAAGAGGGTGGAGAATGTTCACCGACACAATTTATTCTTTTCATAATTCTGTTACAGGAGTGCCTGTTGTTTTATGTAAATTAAATGTAATTTTCTTTTACTTAATCGGAGGTAAAACATCGTGTACATGGTGAAAATCTTTACTCTAACGAACTATGATTGATATTTCAAATGCCCTGTGCTGTTGTTCGAATAATTATCAGTTGCAATTGGTACATACATATATAGCATGATGCTACCAGAACAAATAAATCATCAGCTTGATCAGCACTTTGTAAGTTCTTATTTTAATGTGTTACAGCGACATCGACGAGTTCTCCGAAATAAAACAGGGAACAATTAATTACAAATATGTACATGCCTTTGGTGTCTTTCTGTTTGCTTTTAACATGTAACGTGATGACAAATTATGGAAGGGTTCATTCGCTAGGGAAAATGTATTGCATTTCGTGGCATTTGCCTTAAGGGAAATTGAAAGCTGTTTACTGCGAATGGTTTTGCGAATGGTTGAGATTTGCTCAACATTGAACATTATGGGAATATAAATGGCTCGGAAAATAATGAAACCGTGCTAGGAAAGGACAGGAAAGTAAAATTGGGTTGATATTATTTTTGTATCTCACATTATGTTGTTTGACAATGGAATATAGTAGGTATATCATAAACAACTTGTGAGCAAGTTGTATCACTACAGTCCTATGTCTGCTAATCAGTCTCAACAAATGACCCTAGTTCCTTTCACACCCATCTTGATGCTGTAATTCTTGACAACATTGTTTCTACTCGTTGGTATGACAGTTAAAACCTGCTTCCTATTACAGAACGCCTAAGAGCCTTTAGTCCTCGAAAAACGCGGTGTGACTAAATGGAGAAAGGAATTAAGTTCAATATGATCCTGATTTATCTGGTTATAAATAACGGTTATCATTTCTGAAGTAAATTTAATAACAAAACGTTAGCCGTGTACTATTCGTTTAATCGGATTCAGCAGTTACAAGGTGAGTTTTAGTTTGTGATTATTGAAAACCTTTTAATGTGCATAAATTAAGCAGACCGATAAGCTCAGTTTGTTGTGCACTAGACTACAAATTAGAGGATCGTGTTTTCGATCCCATGCCGGACCGCACAACTTGTGGAGATTGATCATGAAATTCTTTCTACGGCCATTCTCACCCTACATCTGGAAATGCTTTTGAAAACAGCAAAACGATCCAAACTTAACACATACCCACAAACAACAAGAAAACATGCAATATCGGTACCCTATGATTCATTACACGTGCTGTTCAGACGGATGCTGTCCCGAAAAAAAAATCTGCTATCCAAACTTCTAGCGCTGGTATGGATGTCCTGAAGGCGAATGTTTGCACGACCTCTCCGTGCCCACGCGACTGTTTTAACTTGACTGAAAGTGCGGTATCTCGCACGTGTGCACGAGGACAAATAAACCTAAAAACGACACGTTCGAGTACAATCCAGAGATAAAAAAAATCGGTGCGTTCTCTTAGAAAGGGCGTTCTCTACGCAAACTCATTAGTTGATAGGAATCCAGAAATATGATACAGTGTATCTAGGGGGACCAGTGTGATTATAATCGCCTGTATTATTAATATCGCGCAGAATAATAATTGACTTTGGTCATAAGCAAATTGAGACTGTCTGACATTTTGGTTCAATACTTATCAGAAGATTACCAAGTACTACCGTTCTTTGTCTGTAGTTTTCTTTAAAAATATAATATATTGTCTCCAAAATAGTGTGCACTCAACTCGTAGGAAACATATGTTCGCAGCTACCAGTTATGGCACATTGTCTGTTTTTCTACGTTGGAATATATAAGCTCGCACATTATGTGAACTCAATTCTGCTGGTAAACTGCTTGACATATTTCACAGCTAAATAGCCTTAATATGTATGTGATTGTAATGAAAGGAATTGTATTAAATAGCTGCTTCAAATAACCCTATGGCCTTTTGGACTGAGAATTAATTAAGATGATTGTTTTGTAAAGCAACTTCGTTTTTATCTAAATGGTTAATTTGTCTGTGTCCAAACATGTGTTATATGTGCGGCAGTGGCACATCTAGTTTTATAATTCAACGTTTTCGTTCACCAATTGAGTATTTTTATGTTCTGATGTTAACTTATTGTTATTTTCTAGATACGATAAATAAAGCAGTGGTGTATGCGAGAGGAGGAAGATAAACCTAATTTGGCTTTTATTTCTTATCTTGTATATTGTTTTATATTTAAGCCCTTAAAATTCCTATATTGTGATGTTATTTCTATATTGTGATGTTATTCCTATATTGTGATGTTATTCCTATAACGTGATGTCATTCGTATATGTTGATGTCATTCGTATTTTTTTTTGGTGATAAGAAATCAGTTAACTTCTTGGAAATAATGTCTAATATTCAAGTCGAGATCCATTGCAATGAACATAAACATTATCGACGAAACAATTTAACGGCGATATGTTCAAAGTGTTTGAAAACTTAATGTGGTCATGTTTTATTTAAATTTCTTGGCAAAAGATACAAGTTTACGAATACTGTATATTCATGAAATAATGTATGATTTTTACACAATAAAAATACTAAAAAGAAAACGTTATTTTAAACACATAATACAATTTATGAGGGCATTTTACACAATTCTGTTTGGCGGAGTTATTTGCTGTTAAAATAAAATGATGTAAACAGTTTTATAATTGCTTCCTGTAGGACTTACACATTTACAATTGGTTCAAATATTCATGAAGTGAGATACCGCATGATGCGGTAATTATGCTTCATAAGCTCAGCAAACGTTGGACCTGCATGTATAGGTTAAACTCGTTATTGCAGCACTAGTATCAATTAAGGAAGCAGCGACAACAGCGATAAAATGAAGGAAGGCAGATATATCCATAAAACCATGTATGATTCCAATTATTGATAAGCTAAATGCATAATGGTACAGGAATCAATTCCAATATGGTATTTTTAAGGCGTTTTGATTGTTAAATTATTCATGATTCCAGGAATAGAGAAGGCATAATTATATTTGTAGTATTGGCGCAGCACAAAGCACTGAATTGAGAAATCATCAACAGTAAGAAAATATACAAATATAAAATGGAAATATAACGCGAGGAATGAAGTGTGGAGTGTTACTTTAAGAATTGCAAGAACGTTCATTACAAATAATTACAAACAATCACTTGGGCATATTATATTATGTACAACACATTCATGCGTTATTAAAGAGAATACATGATACAAGCTCAACGAAATGAATATATCCGCAATTATCATTCGCATTCTCGCTAAGATCTGTGCGTTTTTTGTTGTTGAGCCAATCCTTTCAAACACGAAGCATAACACGTGTTCAAATTGTCTCAGAAATGCAAATTGTGGTGATGGAACCTGGCACCCATTACTCGTTGTAACGTTTAACTTGGTTGTAAAAAAATCACAAAAAGAGTAACTATTCTACTTGCAAACAAAATACTTAATACTTTTGAAGTTGGTATTGAACTAGATACTTTAAAGCCCCATATAACGCTCAAAATCATTCAGTATATTTCGTAAAAGAGTTCGTAAAATAAAGTCAACACATAAACAATCACAATCTTATAGCAATAGCCAACATTTCAACGGTAGATGTGGATTTAACAAGATACAAAATGCTCTGTTTTATTTTGCGTGGTATAATACATACAATTATAGCAGGTGAGCTCGAAGGCACAGTATTCCTCGGGGCAACATCCTTCTGAACAGTACGTTTACTGAAACACAACATATTGCACTATTGTACAACCCAATACATTCAACAAATGATGATTCAAATTTAAGTTTTCAATCTTTTCGTCTCCACTGTGCTGTGACCAACAAGCATGTTTTCGAAGAAGTCAAGCTCTGTGTTTTCACAGAGCGCGGCTCAATTAATAAAATAACAATATTAACATAATGTTTGTATAAAACATTATTTGAAATACACAAATTAAAACGAATATGTATGCAGTCGTGTTTACAGAGTGTTATTAGCTTAGTATGTACCATTAGTTATTTACGAGACAAAAATGTCCCAAGTGTGGTGTGTACAATATCAAATTGAACACCATTCGCGAAACTTCTGACAGTCAGCAGCTTTCGATTCCCCTTTAAGGAAATCCCACAAAATGAAATTCATTTTATCTAGTTAAACAATCCTTCCATAACTGCCATAATGTGACACGTTAGAACAAGCGGAGTTCAGAGGGAAATGCGAGTTGTGTAATTAATTGTTCCTCGGGTCATGTTGCAAAACCATTTTACCAAGATAGAGAACGTAAAAGCAGTTATATTAACTGTTGACATAATTATCTTATGTTTTGTCCGCCGCATCTTGCATTCACTTGCGTGTTACACATAATTATTTGAACACTAAATAAAGGCAAGATAGGTTGAAATATTTATGAACAGTGAAACATTTAAAGGAATGACAAATAAATACCCTGACATCTAGAACATAATTTATTATCAAGCAACGGGATAAAGAAATAAAAACATGTACCACTTTATTAATATCATGTTCTAGGTTTGAAACTTATAGCAAGGGTGCTCCTAATTTGTTTTAGTACAGTATCATGCACAACTTAAAACTATAATGGAATTTAAAAAAAATCCTATTATATCAAAGACGCTGTCTTTCAGATGTAATCAAAGATGTTACAACCTTCCCCATGTACGTTTATTTGAAATACAGTGTAGTTATTATTAAATAATATACGTTATCCTTCATTTCTTACCAAATGCTGCATTGGTTATTCTATATAATTAATATAATAATAATAATATAATGATAATAACTTCAGTTCATGAAGAATTCACATTAAGAAATAATTTCTTATTTACAATGAGGTCTTCAGTAACATAACACAAGTATATATTTTGAAACATGCATACGAACATACAAGGGAATTTTTTTAATGCTCTTGCTTGATTGTTTGTACTTTCAGTGGAGTGTTACATATCAAATATCAAAATGCATGTATGTTTTGAAGGTCTAAGCTGACCAATACTATTGTTTATATGAATCGATATGTTTAGACAATGTACATTCTGCACGTCCGAATAAATACACAATTATCTTGTAACCACAAAACATAATTCAACTCTGTAATTGTATCATGATATTAAGACAACAGTACTAGTAATTTTAAATACAACCTGTTACTAAGTAGAGATTGCCATCACTGCATTATTTTAAATTAATAATTAATTACAACCCCAGCTTTTGTTGAAGGATTTTTGTTCAAATGCAGCAAAAACAATACATGTGCCCTTGTGTGTTATTAAGGTGGACTGATAACGCTCTTATCAATCGCAATAAACTAATTGTATTGTGTATTTATTTATATCGAGTACGAGTACAATATGGAAGAGCAATTGCTAATGCCTCTCTTTGATATTGGGTGCTAAACACATATCGAGGACGTAATATGGCGATAGAATGATGCTTGTTACCCGCAAATATATTTTTAAATCTCCTTGTTTGAAAAAAGATGGCGTCGAGATCAGTCATTTTTTTAATGAATTCAAAAAGTTTTATTTTGTTTGTTGTATGTCCTCTCACGAAAAGCGCGCACGGGTGTTATTCAAATGCTATCCAAAATGTATTTTATACAAAGACATACATAACTTAATGATATATTTAATGGAAACAACAAGGTATAGCGCTTAAATGTGGTTGATGGGAAACACATTATAACACACAGGATGTATATAATTGAAACCAAATATACCACGAAAATGCATTCTACCAAAAGAAAATATACAAAAAGAATAATTAAACTCCACAAGAAGTAGTAATAATAATACATATTACATGATTGGATTATTGTGTGTATTTATCATTTGTCGACTTGTGTTTTTATCTGCAATTGAGTGTTGTCTCGTGGCTTTTTCTCGTATGATAATATTTCATAACGATATATACTGTAATGGCAACGTGCAGTGCATGTCATAGACTGATTTCATGTTGATCGATCGTTTTCTTCACATGCGGATGCCAAGTACTCGTATGGAATAATAGTCGAAAATGAACGCATTGATATTCAAGGACGAAAACATGTGTGCGAGAATATTGTTACAATTAGCCCAAAGTAAATATTCACAGATGATTACATGTTTATGAAATCAAGCTAATCGAAAAAAAAATACAGTTTCAATATCTCCACACATACATAAGGGTGATAATATTGCACATATAAAGGTCTTGATTTAATGAACTACAGAACTCATTGTAGTCCATTAAATCAAGACCTTTATATTTGCAATATTGTTCAGTCACCCTTATGCATGTGTGTAGCTATTGAAACTGTATATCATTATTTGTTTCGAATGCGATCGTTTCATGCAATACCGAGAAGTTCTCATTAATGCAATTACCCCTTTAGCACCCACATCTCTAAACACATTATTGTATTGAGACGAAAGTATTGACTTTCAAAAAAACACTCGTATTTTTGATGCAGTTCACACGTATATTAAGCATAGTAAACGATTTGATACCTAGTTATCTGTCACATCAAAACATCAAAACATCAAAAAACCAAAATACAAAACAATCTACAATAACGAACCTCTTTCATACCTATGTTTGTGTTCCACACTATATCGGAACGTTCCATAACCTCCCCTCGTCCGATTCAGGACTCAATGTCATTGTTCGTTACTACTTATTGCATTACAGATTGTATTGTATATTAATATTTTGTTTTCCTTTTATATTTTAATTTTCTTTCTTTTGTTTAAAATGCCTTATCGTATGTTTAAATGACTACCACCATTTGAACTGTAAAGTTACAATCCTGCAAAAACTATGTACGGAGAAGAACTAAACAAGACTTGGTCTTTCGTTCTCATCCATTTTCAGAACATGTAAATCAGTTGTAACTACGTATGCATACTTTGTATATAATATGCTTGTTCCTGAAATAAAATATGTTTAAACTAAGCTAGTTAGTGGAAAAATATATATGTAGTTCTTGGCTATGTTTTGAAAAAGCAGGTACAAGAGATCGATGATTAGCAAACATTTATTCCTTTGAAACAGATTGTCGTCCATCGTATATTGATGATTGTCTCCATCGAATATTAAAAAATGGTTTGCAAACTATGAACTTCTTCTGAATGATGTCTTATATTCAAATTGAGATATATTTCCATACAAATAAGCATTATTAAAGAAACAATTTTACTGCGATGTGAGCAAGACATTGTAAAAACGTAATATGTATATTATGAATTAATTTTCTTGGTAAAACATACATGTTAAAATATATTAATCGAATAATTGTGTTTGAACTTTAGCAAAAAGCACATTATGTTTAATTTAAAACACACGAAACATTGAAATATTGTCAATTCAATTAAGCTCAAATCCTAGGATTGAAGAATCAAAATAAATGACATAGAATACATATTGTCACAATTTGCCGACGACACTTCTATAATCCTGGATGGCTCTGCAGCATCACTCAATGACTATTCTATTGTTACTAATTTCATTATAAGAGTATTGTAATTTAACAGCTATTGATTGTAAAATATATTAAATTTGTTATAAGTATTAGTTTATGTATATATTGCTTGCAAACTGTGTACGGTGTGGAGAGGGATGCCCTCGACCCTCACACACCTATTGACGACGAAAAATAAAGTTTATTGAACGGAAAAATAAAACAAAACACACCATACATGTCATGTTAACATTATACGCAATTATGTGAGACGTATATATTATGTATTTAAAAGTGTCAAAAGGTCTCATAACATTAAAATATATGTATACGTTTGTCGTGTTGAACATAAACATTAACAATTTATTTTCAAATATCAACCGAATGCATGCATATATATATATTTTTTTTAAATCATTGATGATCTCTATTGTGATAAATTGCAATGCATAATGGCATCCGAAGCCATCTAAAATGATATATTT
This sequence comes from Dreissena rostriformis, assembly GCA_007657795.1. Lineage (NCBI taxonomy): Eukaryota > Metazoa > Mollusca > Bivalvia > Myida > Dreissenidae > Dreissena > Dreissena rostriformis. The sequence continues at coordinate 103 of VMBQ01016355.1, read as the reverse complement.
TTAAGGCGTTGTGATTGGTAAATTATTCATGAATTCATGAAAATCTGAAAGCATTATTCCATTTTAAGTGTTAGTGCAGCAAATCGCACAATATATGTATGTA
>VMBQ01016354.1:0-10600 GCA_007657795.1 Dreissena rostriformis | reverse complement strand
CAAGTGGTATACTTTCAGGTACAAGTGGTATACTTACAGGTACAAGTGGTAAACTTACAGGTACAAGTGGTATACTTTCAGGTACAAGTGGTATACTTTCAGGTACAAGTGGTATACTTTCAGGTACAACTGGTATACTTACAGGTACAAGTGGTAAACTTACAGGTACAAGTGGTATACTTTCAGGTACAACTGGTATACTTACAGGTACAAGTGGTATACTTACAGGTACAAGTGGTATACTTTCAGGTACAACTGGTATACTTACAGGTACAAGTGGTATACTTTAAGGTACAAGTGGTGTACTTACAGGTACAAGTGGTATACTTTAAGGTACAAGTGGTGTACTTACAGGTACAAGTGGTATACTTTCAGGTACAAGTGGTATACTTACAGGTACAAGTGGTATACTAACAGGTACAAGTGGTATAGTTTCAGTTACAAGTGGTATTCTTTCAGGTACAAGTGGTATACTTTAAGGTACAAGTGGTATACTTTAAGGTACAAGTGGTATACTCACAGGTACAAGTGGTATAGTTACAGGTACAAGTGGTATAGTTTCAGTTACAAGTGGTATACTTACAGGTACAAGTGGTATACTTTAAGGTACAAGTGGTATACTTTAAGGTACAAGTGGTATACTTACAGGTACAAGTGCTATACTCTAAGGTACAAGTGGTATACTTTAAGGTACAAGTGGTATAATTTAAGGTACAAGTGGTATACTTTCAGGTACAAGTGGTATACTTTCAGGTACAAGTGTTCAACATGCTTAGCCAGCCAGTGACTGATGTGTTGTACTCCCTCGGGGTCTTTCCTTTGGGTGACTCCATGTGTCCTGTGCGAGACTGCTACATCGTCATGCTGGACGGGAAAATGGTCGGCTATGTGGCATGTGCTTCTGCGGAGAGGGTGGCTGACAACTTGCGGTGTATGAAAGTCAGAGGGTTAAACAAGGTAAGGTGGAGTTTACAGTATCCGAGGATACCATTTAAGGGTACATCAAAAGATACTATTAAATCATTGCCAAGAATGTTCTTAATTCTTATTTCAACTTCATTGTGTGATTTTTTTTGATACTATGTATGATAGTTGTTCTCACGTACGGCTAAGCTAGCCCTGGAAATGTTTGAGTTGTTAACCAGACAGTCACTATATGACCGAAACATTACTGAACATGGGCAAAATCTGAACTTAAATTCAAAAAAGAATTTCAGTCGCTTAAGATTTGAAACACTTCTCGCTACCATTAAAACAATGCAAAGACTGTAATAATAACCCTTTCCCTCTCAGAAGCAAATTGAAAATGGCTTAATGCAACCAGCATAAAACCAGAACAGCCTGGGAGTAACTCACAGTCTGTTCATGTTTTATGCTGTTTGCTGCTCATCAGTGTTTTAATGATGGAAATGAAGCCTTTGAATTTGAATTTAAAAAGTCTTAAATTTAATTTGATTTTCTGAGGGACTACATATGTGTCAAAATGCGTATCTGGGGAGAAAAGTTTAAAATACAAACACTTGCAGGTTCCAAGCACCATGGAGATTTGTCTTGTGAAGACGACTCCCTATGCCAGTCAGTACCCGGGCTTGTATCTGTTCACGACACCTGCCCGTATGCTGCGCCCAGTGCGGAACCTCGGGCTACAGGCAGTGGAGATGATTGGGACGTTTGAGCAAGTCTACATGGACATCTGTATCAGCCAGGAGGAGGCTTATCATGGGGTGGGTGGGGAAAGTGTTTTATCAGGCCAACCAAGGGGTGGGTGGGGAAAGTGTGTTATCAGGCTTACCAAGGGGTCATAGGGACATTTTTAATATTGCCATATTATGCACTAGAACAGTGAAAATTTTCGATCATACTAACTAAATTTGCAAGTTCTGACTTGACCTTATAGTAATTTGCAATTTTCGAGTAGACCAAATAGTAATTATAATTGTTGTCTTCAACAAGTATTAAATCTGTTATAATGTTTATGCTTTATATTTCTCTTGTCAGTAAAAACAAATCAACTGGCTAAAAAGCTATGCATGAAGTAAATTGGTTGACTTTGGCATAATAATAATTTTTATCACATTAATGTGATCATAAAAAAAGACATGTTTACTTCTTTCTGTGCTGCTTAAAAAAAATATGTAGTCTAAAAATGTGTGTGTTAAGAAACAAGAACTCAAGGGTCCCATGGCATAATTCAGTGTTTTGTATCCCGCAGGTTACAACCCACCAGGAGCTGACTGATGTGAGCATGCTGTCATTTGCGGCCAACCTGACCCCGTTCTCGGACTTTAATCAGTCCCCCAGGAACATGTACCAGTGTCAGGTATGACAGACATATGTGTGAAATGTAAGGCTGGCAACCGGTTCTGACAGATTTCTGTTGTGTGTCACAGGTTTATTGCCAAATTACCTTTCATTTTTAGCTCGACTATATATATTTTCCACTTAGAATATGCATATTATTGATAAATCTTTGTTAANACACTTTCAAATTGCATCTATTTGTATTGATTAACATGTACTTCATTTCATGGTGTGTGGCTTTAAGATGACCAGTTATTTTCTATTTTTCAGTGGTAAGTTTTTGTAAAAAAAAAAACATCTCTGAGGGAAAGGTGGCCGGGATGTCTGGATGGGGATTATCTGTTAACAAAAAGGGATTTTTTTTTTTAGATAAGCATGCTTTCATCTTTATGTATCCTACAAATATAATCAAATGCTTTGCTGAAAATGCAAAAGAAGAATATGATAAAACATGGTTTGATGAAAGTTGCTGAAATTATTTAACAAAAATTCTTCGAACTTGGTTATTTTTGTGCTAAATTTAGTGTTGCTGTTTTTACAGAATAAAGATTATATTTAGGGGAATTTTAAGGTTATTTTAGGCACAAAATATATGCCCTTTGAGCATGGAAATGGGGCCAAAGTTTGGACATTAATTGCCCCAATATAAGTCTAGCAAAACATATTTGCCTCATGGCTCATCCTATCGAATTAAAAAAAAATAAATTACAGGCAGGTATGCAGATCAATAAAAGTTCACAATTGCATGTTTATACCCCTGAAAACAAAGTTTGAGGGGTTTATATTGGAGTCAATTTGTCAGTTAATGTTTTATTTGGCCATGCTATTTGTTTGTGCATGATGATACTTTAACATTTCTCAAGTGTAAAATTGAAACTTCATATACTAGTAATTTAGTCCTCAACATGTAGCTTATATTATTTGTTCATACCCAATCATCCACACATTGCTGAGTTATTTGGCCTTGACCATTGCTGACAAAGCTGTAAGGGGCTGTTAGTCTCATTTGTGACCAAGCTCTTGTTTAACATTTCTGTTTCTTAAAATCATTATTATTCCTGGGACATTAATTTTTGTTGATTTTGTGGGTTGACGGATCCATGAATTTAACACAAATATATCGGAAAATGACTTATGCACATCCCTCTTTTTTTCCCCAAAAAAATCAGAAATTTGTCCTCGAAATAGTCATATTTTTGTTTAAACACAAAATTTAAGTCCCACAAACATAATTGATTTCACAGTATATTCCACATAAAATAAATGATCATCACATATACTTGAAGTTACAAGTGGTATACTTACAGGTACAAATGGTATACTTACAGGTACAAGTGGTATACTTACAGGTACAAGTGGTATACTTACAGGTACAAGTGGTATACTTTAAGGTACAAGTGGTATACTTACAGGTACAAGTGGTATACTTACAGGTACAAGTGGTATACTTACAGGTACAAGTGGTATAATTTAAGGTACATGTGGTATACTTTAAGGTACAAGTGGTATACTTTAATTTACAAGTGGTATAATTTAAGGTACAAGTGGTATAATTTAAGGTACAAGTGGTATACTTACAGGTACAAGTGGTATACTTACAGGTACAAGTGGTTTACAGGTACAAGTGGTATACTTACAGGTACAAGTGGTATACTTACAGGTACAAGTGGTATACTTTCAGGTACAAGTGGTATAATTTAAGGTACAAGAGGTATACTTTCAGGTACAAGTGGTATACTTTCAGGTACAAGTGTTCAACATGCCTAGCCAGCCAGTGACTGATGTGTTGTACTCCCTTGGGGTCTTTCCACTGGGTGACTCCATGTGTCCTGTGCGAGACTGCTACATCGTCATGCTGGACGGGAAAATGGTCGGCTATGTGGCATGTGCTTCTGCGGAGAGGGTGGCTGACAACTTGCGGTCTATGAAAGTCAGAGGGTTAAACAAGGTAAGGTGGAGTTTACAGTATCCGAGGATACCATTTAAGGGTACATCAAAAGATACTATTAAATCATTGTCAAGAATGTTCTTAATTCTGATTTCAACTTCATTGTGTGTTGTTTTTGATACTATGTATGATAGTTGTACTCACGTACGGCTAAGCTAGCCCTGGAAATGTTTGAGTTGTTAACCAGACAGTCACTATATGACCGAAACATTACTGAACATGGGCAAAATCTGAACTTAAATTCAAAAAAGAATTTCAGTCGCTTAAGATTTGAAACACTTCTCGCTACCATTAAAACAATGCAAAGACTGTAATAATAACCCTTTCCCTCTCAGAAGCAAATTGAAAATGGCTTAATGCAACCAGCATAAAACCAGAACAGCCTGGGAGTAACTCACAGTCTGTTCAGGTTTTATGCTGTTTGCTGCTCATCAGTGTTTTAATGATGGAAATGAAGCCTTTGAATTTGAATTTAAAAAGTCTTAAATTTAATTTGATTTTCTGAGGGACTACATATGTGTCAAAATGCGTATCTGGGGAGAAAAGTTTAAAATACAAACACTTGCAGGTTCCAAGCACCATGGAGATTTGTCTTGTGAAGACGACTCCCTATGCCAGTCAGTACCCGGGCTTGTATCTGTTCACGACACCTGCCCGTATGCTGCGCCCAGTGCGGAACCTCGGGCTACAGGCAGTGGAGATGATTGGGACGTTTGAGCAAGTCTACATGGACATCTGTATCAGCCAGGAGGAGGCTTATCATGGGGTGGGTGGGGAAAGTGTTTTATCAGGCCAACCAAGGGGTGGGTGGGGAAAGTGTGTTATCAGGCTTACCAAGGGGTCATAGGGACATTTTTAATATTGCCATATTATGCACTAGAACAGTGAAAATTTTCGATCATACTAACTAAATTTGCAAGTTCTGACTTGACCTTATAGTAATTTGCAATTTTCGAGTAGACCAAATAGTAATTATAATTGTTGTCTTCAACAAGTATTAAATCTGTTATAATGTTTATGCTTTATATTTCTCTTGTCAGTAAAAACAAATCAACTGGCTAAAAAGCTATGCATGAAGTAAATTGGTTGACTTTGGCATAATAATAATTTTTATCACATTAATGTGATCATAAAAAAAGACATGTTTACTTCTTTCTGTGCTGCTTAAAAAAAATATGTAGTCTAAAAATGTGTGTGTTAAGAAACAAGAACTCAAGGGTCCCATGGCATAATTCAGTGTTTTGTATCCCGCAGGTTACAACCCACCAGGAGCTGACTGATGTGAGCATGCTGTCATTTGCGGCCAACCTGACCCCGTTCTCGGACTTTAATCAGTCCCCCAGGAACATGTACCAGTGTCAGGTATGACAGACATATGTGTGAAATGTAAGGCTGGCAACCGGTTCTGACAGATTTCTGTTGTGTGTCACAGGTTTATTGCCAAATTACCTTTCATTTTTAGCTCGACTATATATATTTTCCACTTAGAATATGCATATTATTGATAAATCTTTGTTAAAGTTTGCGTACCAACTCAAATATTTTCTTTGTCCCTTGACATATTGCTTTCATATTTTGCATACTTCTTTACCAACATGACCCCCAATCTATAAACAAGAGCAGACAACTGTAACAAGCATTTTGTAAGAATTATGGCCCCTTTTACCACTTAGAATATGCATATAATTGATAAATCTTTGTTAAAGATTGCATACCACCTCAAATATTTTCTTTGTCCCTTGACATATTGCTTTCATATTTTGCATACTTCTTTACCAACATGACCCCAATCCATAAACAAGAGCAGACAACTGTAATAAGCATTTTGTAAGAATTATGGCCCTTTTTCCACTAAGTAACTTTGAAATATTTTGTTAAATTTTGTGTTTACACCCACTTTACTTCTAAAGTATCAAGGCTATTGATTTCAAACTTCAATTACTTTCTTACTATCATGAGGGTACTGTACATGGCAAGTTGAATTTTACCTTGACCTTTGACCTTGAATATCAAGGTCGAATTAATAAATTTTGATTAAATTGCCATAACTTCTTTATTTCCGATCAGTTTTGATTCATACTTAAAAAAAAAAAAATTACCGACATACCACAATGGACTTCATCCGAACCATCCCACACGCCCCACCCCAGAAATCCTCCCACCAAAAAAAACCCCATCCCACCCAAACTATTGCTATCAAACTCGAAATATAATCTTATTAGTGTTTTTTTATGTCTTTACAAATGCTCGATAGATTGTGGAAAATATACCTGAACTCAGAATCGTCTATAATGTACCACTTTTTTAAAACATAAGTGATCAATATGTTTCAATTATGGTCCTCTTCCAGTTAACATATGACTATATAACCTTGACCTTATTGAATATGAACAATTTCCCCATGATGGCTTACTTTATACTGTCAAGCACTTGAATAGTCGAGCGCGCTGTCTTCTGACAGCTCTTGTTATGTCCCCCAGTCTATACTGGGGGACATATTGTTTTTGCCCTGTCTGTTTGTTGGTTTGTTTGCACAAACTTTAACATTGACCATAACTTTTGCAATATTGAAGCACATGTGTATCTCATGGATCTGCACATTTTGAGTGGTGAAAGGTCAAGGTCATCCTTCAGGGTGAAAGGTCAAATATGTGGGACAAAATCGCTCAAAGGGGACATAGTGTTTCACAAACACATCACTTTTTTTTTTAATGTTTCTGCCTTCTGCCACATTTTGTGAATAAAGGGGAAAGAAGATTTTATAATAATTATATTTTGTTTGAGATATCAACTTAGTAAACATGTGTAAGTTTATCACTGAACATTAATTTGTTTTATAACTTTCTCAAAACGCGATGTCTAATCAATTATTCCCGCTGCATGTTCCCAGATGGGCAAGCAGACCATGGGTGTGCCCGTGCACACGCTGCAGTTCCGCAACGACAACAAGCTGTACAAGCTGCAGACGCCCCAGACCCCGATGGTGCGACCCACCAAGTATGACGAGTTTGGGATGGACAACTACCCACTGGGAGCCAATGCCATTGTGGCAGTCATATCATACACCGTATGTAGATAATGTTTATTCGGGGTTCAGTTGTTAAAAAAGTTAACTACTGTTAATTTTCTAAAATAAATTGGATAATCCTTGATAAAACATTGTAAACAAAATCATCATATAACTTGATGAGACTGTTAGTGGCATATTCTAACACGGCACGTGCCAAATTTTTGTATAAACAAAGAAGAAAATCGTCTATGGGTTATTCTGCAATAATAATGGGCGGAGCTTATACACTGAAAGCACGCGCTGTAACTAAACAAAACATGCCGATACATGAAGTAATAAACTTTAAAAGGGAGATAATTTCTAAACCTACCAAATGATATATTGAAATTTTATTTCAAAGCGGCGCAATAGGGGGCATTGTGTTTCTGACAAACACATCTCTTGTTTTCCCTTTTATTGAATGGATTTACTTAATTCTTGGACAGAATACCCCTTTGGACAAGACCTTTCTGTTGACTTATTTATCTTGAGCCCTGGTTGACATTGACCTTCAGTATCCAATTGCTCAAAAACTAACATTTGCTGTATCTTACTTAATACTGAATGGATTTAATTTTTACTTTGACACACACGGAGGCCCGTGTACTTAGGCAAGAACAATCCAGAAACCTAACTGTACTAATTAGAAATTACTGCAATGCTTGTCTTTATCAAATCTATGTCAAGTTTGGAACTGGGTAAGTTTATTATATCTTTGCAGTTTAGCTATCAATTGGAAAATATGACAATGAATTGTTTTAAAAAGCAGCATTTACATTTAACCCCAATAGCTAAATCATATAATGTTGACAGCCTGTCACCCTTCCTTACTTCCATCTGTTTTCTTCAAAAAAAGGTGATTGGTTGGCATCATGGTGTTTAGTGTTTTAATGACCACAAAATTTGAGCAAAATTGCCCCACCAGTACTTTGAGTACTTTGATTTTGTTTAGTGCCTCTGCCAGCATTAATAACTTAAAAAATGTGTATGATCCCTTTACCGTCTGAAATTTAAATAAACAGTTGCATAATATTCCCTGTCAAAATTTTTGTTTAAAGAAAGACTCTTCTTGACTGAAAGTTTCACAATTTGTTGCCAGGGTTACGACATGGAGGATGCTATGGTGATCAACAAGGGGTCGCTGCAGAGGGGGTTTGGTCACGCCTCTGTGTACAAGACCGAGATAGTGAACCTGTGTATGAAGCTAGGCACGGGCCGCAGCCAAAACCAGACCACCCTAGTGTTTGGTAAGTGTACTTTAGTGTAATTATAAACTAGCCACAAGACAATTTTAGTTTTTGGTTGTTATAATAAGAACATTTTAATGGTTTCTCAATAGTTAAAAAACAGTATTATAGTTAATGTAATGTTAAGCATTAAACTTGCAGCTCTTTCTTGTTTTGATATGAGAACATATAGTATATATTGTATAGAGTAATAGCTATATTGATCTGAAACACTGCGTGACTTATATTACATTTACTTGATGGCTATTTTAAGGTTTCATGCTATGATTGTGTGTATATTCTAATATCCTGATTGATTTCTGAACACACAGGCTGCACTGCAGAATCTGAGCCTTTCAAATCTGGCCAGCTCAGCATGGACGGACTGCCCCCTATAGGCACCTATCTCACAGAGGGGTCACCATACTACAGGTAAGGGGTCGCCATACAACATGAAATGGGTCCCGGCTTTGATCCCTACTCTGGGAACTTCTCTGGTGCTTCTCTTTAACCCTTTGAGCGCTGGAACCAAATTTTGAAGGCCTTTGCAAACAGTTTGGATCCAGATGAGACGCCACAAAACGTGGCGTCTCATCAGGATCCAAACTGTTTACTATTCTGATAGTATTCTTTGAAAAAAATGAAGAAAATGCTAATTTTAGAAATTCAGCAGACAACATTTTAGCAGACGACAAATTTCCCAGCATGCAAAGGGTTAAGACCACAAGTACTGGGGAAACAGACTCTTAAGTGTCTTATTGAGCCTTATACTTTCAATGCAAGGAAGCTAACACGATCTTAGTTGAGATTTAAGGTGGAATTTTACTTTTATTTACACAGAACTATATTTTTTAAGACAATTAAAGATGAAGAGTTGTCTAAAATACAGATACTGCTTCAATACATAGATTTAAACTAACTGCTACAATTCATAGATTTATACATACTGCTCCAATACATAGATGTAAACTAACTGCTGCAATACATAGATTAATACATTCTGCTCCAATACATAGATGTTAACTAACTGCTACAATACATAGATTTATACTAACTGCTGCAATACATAGATTTATACATTCTGCTCCAAAACATAGATGTTAACTAACTGCTACAATACATAGATTTATACTAACTGCTGCAATACATAGATTTTAACTAACATATTCAATACAAAGATTTAAACTGACTACTACAATACATATATTTAAACTAACTGCTACAATTATATAGATTCAAACTAACTGCTAAAATACATAGATTTAAACTAACGTATTCAATACAAAGATTGCAACTTACTACTACAATACAAAGATTTAAACCAACTGCTCCAATACATAGGTTTAAACTAACTGCTACCAAACAAAGATTTAAACTAACTGCTACAATACACAGATTTAAACTAACTGCAGCAATACAAAGATTGAAAGTAACAACTACAAAACATAAGTTTAAACTTACTGCTACAATACAAAGAATTAAAATAACTGCTTCAGAACATCAATTTAAACTAACTGCAACACTTTTAAGATTGAAAGTAACTTCTACAAAACATAGGTTTAAACTAACTACTACAATACATATGGTAGGGTGACTTTCAGCCCTTTTAGAAACAGGGACCTGGACACCATGTTGCAACAAGCCATGTCATATACCAAAATGATCAGGATACCTTGAAGTTTATCGGACCACCGGCATAAATTGGCATACATCGTGGCGAGCTGAGAAATCCAAGATGGCGGCCAAGATGGCCGCCATTTCTTTTAATATTGGGTAATGTTAAGAAGATGGTCATATTTTTCCATGTACATTTGATACAATTAAATTACTTGTGAATATTGTTCATGTCTTAAATACTCAACAAAATAATGCATGAAAGTTGTCACTGAAGGTAAGGGTCAAGGTCATATGTAAGGTCAAAGGTAAAAAATAATGAAAAATACCGTTCATTTCATGTAAATTTCTGTTTGTTTTGAATTTAGTTGATAATACTTATCCAGATTATATTTCAAAGTGAACTTAAATTACTTCACTCTGATACCATGAATAGGTTTTGCAGTTATGTTGCTATGGAAA